>JAODPA010099829.1:0-21515 GCA_025585075.1 Nepenthes mirabilis
TATAATAAATATACAATACTTGTTCTAAAAAAATTCCTATAATGTTAAAATATCAAAATATCCATACCATAATAAAAAAAATCAATGAAAAACAATTATCATATTTTTCAAAATATTTTTAAAAAATTAAATTTGGATTGTTGGATCTTTGATCATATGCGGTTTAAGAGAGCCCAGATCCGATTCACTCATCTTAAAACCAGGTAGCCAAAGGCACCCGATCCCAACCTAACCGTGAACCAGAACCAGAAAAATCGACCGAGAAAAACCCGCAAGGTAGTAATGAAAAAAGAAGAGCGATGCTGAGCAAACAAAATTCTAACTACAAGCATTAGCTATGCCTTATTCTGCACTAAATAAAATCTGTTATATGAATCTTTTTAGGTCATTCTATTTGGTTTAAGGTAATATTTCTCTCTTCTTTTCTTTCCTTTGTTACTAACTGGATTTTTCCACCAGCTAAGATGGCTCTACGGAAAAAGAAGATGGCTCATGGCCACTAAATATGATACCATAGAAAGAAAGCTATCCAACTCAAGAGGTTAAGCACTGGCTGTACTGCCCGATTGAGAAAGTCCTTTAATTGAAGCCAATCCTTGGAAAGGCTGAAGGAAGTAACAAGGGTACAACTGCCTCATAAGGGATTAAATGTCAATACACGCATTCAATGGTTGATTATGATTAAAGGCGGACATAGCCGCAGAGTATTATAACAAGCTCATCCCTGTAGGTCTACGGCTCGAGAAAAGATAGTGTCTTCCGATCACAGTAAGCAGTGCCGACACCAGTTGACAGCCTTCATGGGATGAAGATGATTATGTGCAATACCATTTTTGACAGAAGGCACTTCACTGCAGGAAAATGTTGAATTTTGGATCATTTATTTATGAGTCTCACACATTTATTGTATATGTTTTTCATTTTTACTGCCCGCGGAAAGTTTCATGCAAATTTTTGTTTGAATGAATTCTGAGAAGAGGTGTCTAGGAACTTTTACTTGATTTTTCGACGAGCAAATCTTCTACGGAGATTCCATGAGATAATTGTGAGCTAGCGACTAAAGCTTCAAGTTTGGAAAGAATTCCAGTGAATGATCGCGGGTGAGCCAATGAAGACAGCTCAAGCGGCTCGCGCAGGTATAAATAACCATGTTCTGAGCCATCGTTCACTCAAGGGAGCATCAGCGCTTGGAGAGAGAATAGAAGGGGAATATTAGGACACCTGTTTTATGACCAATTTGTGTTTCATCTTTCGTTAATCTTAAGTATATTATTTTAACTTATATTAAAGAATATATTGCCGATTTGGTTGTTTATTTTCCCAATTGCATTCTCTTATTTGATTGTTAGGGTTCACACACTTGTCATAAACTAGGTTGTATTTTGGGTTAGTGGTAACCGGTCATTCACAAGTATTGTTGTGAAAGTGTTAACTCGGTGATAATTATTTGCAATCAATTGTTCGGATGTAGGATCGTGTAATTTTTTTTCTCAATTGAGAAGGATTTCCACGTGAAATCATTTATGTAATTTGTATGTTTGATTATGTACGTATGTTCTCCATTGTGGTTCTATCGGGAGAAAATGGTGGCTGACATTGTCGGAAGGGTTCTATTTTCCCAACAAGTTGCACCAGAGAATTATTCTCAACTTTGGGTGAAAAGCGAGTTGGCCGTCCAAACCTTAACAAAAAGAATAGAAGAGGCCAATATCATCAAAATAATAGATGTTCAAAAACATACCTGTAAACTCTAGTACTTAGTTTTCCATAATGAGGAAGAATGGGGATCATCTACAGCGTACTTCAGCTCCGGGGAACTCCCAATATTACCAAGGTCCGCAAACTCGATTGTCAATAGATACAACAGCACCTTATTGCAGTGATTGTTTACTTTTCAGTGAGTGATCATATGCAGTTAATCCTAGCCGTATCGCTTCTTCCTTTGCCAATACGAAGGGATTGCGACTAGAACCAAGACCCACCGTCTTCATCCTCCTCTTCGTAAGCTTATGCATATACCTGACAGTTAAGACGCAGGTATACGGCAGAAATAGGCCAGTAAAGTACCAATTAAATGACAAATCAGCTGTAAGGCTAAGTAAATTCCAAGTGCTAAAAACTGGAAATACATATTTGGCAGCTTGAAGACAAAAATATAGAGCACGACCTTATTTTTTACCAAGTTCAAATGAATAAAAGAAAAAAAACAGGGCGAAAAGAATCTCACAGGTCTGTCAGCATCACGGTTGATGGGTAAATTCCTAGTTAGATGGACACAAATGAACTGAGAGTTGTCATGCAGAATGAAGATTGTATGAAGTCTCCAAAATAGCTAATGCAATCTCCACCCTTTATTTTTTAACTTTTAATCTGAACCTTAAATATATAAGGGAGCCAAGATGATGAGAGGGCCATAACAATTCTCCAAATGAACATCCCTCCAGCCCCAAAAAACAGAAAAAAAAATAAATGAGCATACCACCATGCTTGAGATATTAGCTGAAAGCCCAAGATGCTATAAATTACAGAATTAGATCTGACTGCAAGGGGGGGGGGGAGAGACAGAGGAGAGAGTATACAATTATATTGAATTAGAGAAATACAATGAAAATTGAGGAAATGCCAACAAACTGTAACATTGACAACGAGTGTTGTTAAGATTCTCCAACATTTTAGGCTTATAGGTAACCCAGCAGTCAGGATTAATGGTGGAGATTACATCAAGTAACTTAAAAGATCATTCAATATCCACCATTCATTCATTCACTTTCTAATCCTAGCTGTTCGGTTTACAGAAAGCCTAAAATGTGGAATGACCTCAATAGCTGCCCTTTCTAGTAATTGAGTCTTCATGCCAATACTTCCCTCTATGCTCTAGAAAATCATCCGGGTCCTCGAGAATGAACTCTAGAACTTGAGCTTGAATCAGTGTTCGGTTTTCCCTGGTTGCATTTTCTCAGGGTAAGTTGTTCAATTGAACCATGACTCTGAGTAGTGTGGCTCTTGTCTCTTCTTGTATGTAATATGGCAACAGGTGAAACCTTAAATTGCCATCAAACTCTCCTACTGGCAGTTTACTACCGCGTAGTCCTGCTAACCTCAATTTCAACAGCAGCAATTTAGTGGTTCCATAGCAGTTTTGGTGAAGCTTTTTATACAAAATAAGTACACACACAGTCGTCTACGTTATTCAGGTTCCTGCCAGCACAAGTGCTTCCTCAAGTTTTCTCCCTTCATAGCCTTTGAAGTAGCTTAATTGATCATCTTTAGCTCAATTTGCCTTCTCCTGTGTTAATTTAGACCTTGGACTTCAGATAATAAATAACAATTCCCAATCCACTCCAAGAACCATACTAGACCCTCCTATCTCCAGCAATCTGAGGTCAGCAATGAAATGATTTCACTGTATGATTATTCAAGAGATCCCTGGGCATTTGGCTTGGCTCATTGCCTAGTCCCATTTGCCATAGTTACATCGGGATATCATTGAGAAATAGGAATTCGTATCATTAAAGGATTAGTATGGAATTAGTCAATCATTCACTTTGGTATCTTATTTAACAAAAAAAATTTCAAAAATATAAAATAAGAAAAATAAAGCCTTTTTTTTCTTAATCTTTATCTTTCTATATCACAGAGAATCCCCATCTTACTTAGGCATGCAGACACAGGTGGTACATGGTCGTTGTCAGCCTGGGTCGTCAGCCCCAGTCCATCAACAAGCACAACCTTCGTGTTTAGTTGTCAACAATTAACAAGTAAAATTTCTCTTTGCCAAGGAGAAGACGCAGGTTCAATTTATGTATCTTTCTCAGGTCAATAAATAGAACGCGGGTTATATTCAAAAACATTGCCCTCCCTCTCTATTTATCTAAGGGATGGAAGAGCAGAGCCCTTTGGTATCCCTTCCGGTCAAGAGCGTGAGGGGTCCAAATGGTTTGGACTTACGTCAGCCGAAAAAATGACATTTACTCACGCTACACTTCTAAGGTGACCTTATCAACAATTCTTTCCCATTTACCAGATGCCTTGCATATGTAGTTTGTTTTTCATTGATGTCTCATAACAACTATTCATTGGATTTTCAGAAAAAGATGGAGCTTTTAGAATCAGTAATTTTGTAGGTAGGTTGCATTGCTATTTGGCTAGAACCTGTTCTAAAGAAATTGAGGTAGTGCAAATTATTTGTTGACATGGACAAACGTAGGAAAAATGTGATATCCCACATCGGATGGGGAGGGGAATGAAACGTGCCTTATAAAGGCGTGGATACCTCTCCCTTGTGAACGCGTTTTAGGGGTGGTGAAGGCCGTCTGCCAGGAACAAAACCGTACGCCTGTGTGGCAAAGCAAACAATATTCACAAGCGAATGCTCGGGGACGTTACAAATGGTATCAGAGACGGGGCTCGATTCGGTGTGCCAGCACAGACGCTAGGCTCCCAAGGGTGTTAGACTGTGATGCCTCACATCGGATGGGGAGAGGAACAAAGCGTGCCTTATAAGAACGTGGATACTTCTCCCTTGTGGACGCGTTTTGGGGGGTGATGGAGACTGTCTGCCAAAAACAAAACCGTGCGCCTGTGTGGTAAAACGGACAATATTCACAAGCGGGTACTCGAGGACGTTACAGAAAACCTCTGAACTTCTTTCAATATTGAACCTTAAAAATATAATAGTTTTGAATCAAATATCTTTAGAAATAAGATTTTTTCTCACATGGTAGCCTGCTCCAACCCCCTTACCTAATCTAAGCCATGTCTTGAGTAGTAATCTCCTAATGCCATACCCCAAAACTAAATTGATGTCATCACTCATTTCATTTCATCAAGCCTTCAAAGACTGGATTCTTCCTCTCAGGTTCCTACACTTATGGTGAGGTGGTCCATATGCAGTTTGGTTGATTTCTGTGGTGAATTGACTAGTGTTGGTGGTGGTCAAGGAGCGGTAGGCTGTTCGTATAAGGTTTGGCTCTTTTAATGACTAGGCCATTAGACTGCACTTGTAGTCGAGCATATTCATAGGCTGAGGGAAATTTGTTTGAGGAGCTTGAGCATAGACCTAAATTCTTCCTTAAGGCCACTTACATAATGCCCAGACTTGGCCACTGTCTCAACAACCATGCCCCTCAGGCCCTTTGTCTAGCAAACACATAAATAAAAACCTTGTCCTAAACCAAGTGGGTAATCTGAAACCCCCTAAGAATTTCTCGTTATAAAAACAATGAACAAGTAGCAAGGATATTCGCTGTAATAAGATCTAACATTGTTTGTGTGGAGTGTAGAGTACTAGACATTCCTGACAAGAAGAGAGAATTTTCAGAGCATATATTGTAAGGTATGGATACATGCATACATACATACATACATACATACATATATTGTAAGGTATAGATTCCAAAATTTATTTTAATAATAATTGATTTAACTAAACTGATGTATTAGCAAGGATAATTGAGGTTTCAAGTCAAAAAATTAAGTTTCGGACCAAATTAAGTTAGGTTGATTGGCATCCGACTGGCGTCTGCCCCACGCTCATACACATTTTAAGCAAAATGTGATGCGGACATCGAAGACAAATATTCATTTTTATTTGCCTTCTAAATATGAAGATTCACTTTTTGTCTTCCAAATTAGTTGTGATTTTATTTTATTTATTTGTCTTCCAAATATTCTTATTTTTAGTAATAGATAATTTGTTACCAAATTATCACCCTTTCTTGTCCCTACCCCTCTAGTCTAACTTCTTGTCCCTACCCCTCTAGTCTAACTTCTTGTCCCTACCCCTCTATTCTTCTTCTCTCTACTTTCACCCCCCCTCCCTACATCAAAATGTCTGCAATTGATGTACACTTGATCGGTGAATGTGCGTATTTCGGACATAATATTGGTGCATGATATATGCTACGCGGTACGAATTGTGCCTCAACGCCTAATCCATGCCTAATTGGGACACATACGCTAATTTTCTATAAATAGACCTTTGGCCGATTTTGAATCATTTTTATCTCATTTATGACAGAAGAGAGAGAAAGAACAACGAAAAATAGAAAAAAGAAGAGAGAAAGAAGGAGAATGAGAAATTAAGGAGAAACCAAGAGATATTTGGTTAAAATCAAGTAAACGCAACTGTGTTTAAGCCCTTCTTCCTTTGTTGCTATTTATTTCTGATCTCTTTGAGTATTTATTATTTCAAATGTTCATACATGTCTTAATTTCATACTTAAACTGTTTTAAACTTTGTATGCATGAAATTCCACTCTTATTTCATTAATTTTTATAAAATACATATCTTAATTGGAGGGCCTTAACAGCACTCGGATAGAAGAGGCTGACAAAATCAAAACAAATAGATGGTAAAGAAAATACCTGTAAACTCTAGTACTTGATTTTCCATAATGAGGAGGAATGTGAATCTTCTACAGCATACTTCAGTTCCGGGGAACTCCCAATATTACCGAGTCTCACTAATTTGAATCTCAATAGACACAGCAGCACCTTATGCCGTGACTGTTTTTTTTTCAGTGCTCGAGAATATGCAGTTAATCCTAGCCATAGCACTTCTTCCTTTGCCAATGGGAGAGAGGGATTGCAACTAGAACCAAGACCCACAGTCTTCATCCTCCTCTTCATAAGCTTGTGCGTATACCTGACAATGAAGACTCAGGTATACGGCTAAAATAGGCCAGGAATGTACCAACTAAATGACTGTTCAACTGTTTGGCTAAGTAAATTACAAATGCTTAACTGAAGATACAGATTTGGCAGCTTAAAGACACAAAAACAATAGGGAACGACCTTATTTTTTAACAAGTTCAAATGAGTAAAAAATAAATTAAAAAAAAAAACTCAAGAGGAAATAGAAGCTCTGAGGCATGTCAGCAGCTGGCTCAATGCATAAATGCCTAGTTACATGGACACAAATGAATGCTACGTTCCTCCAGCCATCTTGGCTCCATTGCCCATCCAATGACCAAGATTAAAAGTTAAAAAATAGAAGGTAGAGATTATATCAAGTCCCTATAATAGTTGATGTACAAATGTCACCTTTCATTTGTTAACTTTTAATCTTATCCATTGGAAGGACCGTAACAGCTCTCGATCTTCCCAGGTTGAATTTTTTGGGGGTAAGTTGTTATATTGAACCAAGACCCTAGTAGTGTAACTCGTTTCCCAGTTAGGTATAAAGCGACAGGTGCAACCTTAAATTACCATTAAATTCTATTATTATAAAGCGACAAGTGCAATCTTGTTTTCCAAAATAAGTACATACAAAGTCACCTTTATTAAGATTCCTGTTGTTACTAGTACTTCCTCAAGTTGTCTCCCTTATAGCCTTTAAAGTAGCTGCATAATTGATCCCCTTTAGCTCAATTTCCCATCTCCTGTGTTAATTTTGACCTTTGACTTTAGAAAATAAATAACAATTCATCAAATCTACTCAAAGAACCATAATAGAAACTCCTAGCTCCAGCAATCTGAGGTCAGCAGTGAAATGATATCACTGCATGATTATCCAAGAGACCCCTGGGCATTTGTCTTCGCTCATTGCCTAGTTCCATTTGCCATGGTTACTTCGAGATATCATTGAAAAATAGGAATCCGTATTATCAAAGGATTTTCTACGATTATTTCTAGTATGAAATGAGCCAATCATCCACTTTGGTATCTTATTGAACAAAAAATTTAAAAGATATAGAATTCAAAAAATATAACAGTTTGCTTTTGCATCTTTATCTTTCTATATTTACCAAGAATCCCAATTTTTTACTTCGGAAGCAAGGACATAGGTGGTGCATAGCTGTCGTCAACTAATGCCATAAGGTTGTGGGTTAAGTTCTGCAATGAGCGCAGCCCTCATGCTTAGTTGCCGACAGTCAAACAGTAAAATTTCTCTTTGTCAAGGAGATGATGTGGGTTTGATTCCCGTATCTTGCTCAGACCAATAAACAGAACAGAGGTTATAGTTAAAACCGCTGCCCTCCCCCTCTATCTATCCAAGCAATGAAATGGCAGAAGCCTTTGGTGTTGCCTCTATTCAAAAGCCCAAGGGTTCCAAATGGTGTTTACTGGAGTCTACTGGGAAAAAAAAACATTTGATCACCATGCACTTCTAAGGCAACCTTATCAACAATCTTTCCCCCATTTACTCCATGCCTAGCATATGCAGCTTGATTTTCATTGATATCCCAGAAAATACCATTTATTGGATTTTCTGAACAAGCTGGAGCCTTTAGAATCAGTTATTTTGTAGGTAGGTTCTATTGCTATTTGACTTAGACCCGTTCTAAAAAGGTCAAGGCAGTTTGAATTATTTCTTAACACGGACAAAGTTGAGGAAAGCCTCTGAATTTCTTTTAATATTGGACATTGCATATATAATAGTTCCAAATCTAATCTCTTTAGAAAGAAGATACTTTCACTCATGATTGTCTACTCCAATCCCCTTATCTAATCTAATGTCATGCCCTGCGCTCTAATCTCTTAAATCCCATACTCCAACAGCTAAACTGATGGCAGTATTTATTTATTTCCCTAAAACCTTCAAAGATCAGATTCTTCCTCTCAAGTTTCCTTCACTTAGGTTGAGGGGGTCTACATAAGTTTTGATTGATTTCTTTGGTGTATTGACTAGCGTTGGTGATGTTTACAGGGCGGTAGATTGTAGGTAGAATGTTTGGCTCTTTATGACTAAATCATGAGGCAGCGCTAGTAACCGAGCTCATTCATAGGCTAAGTGAGGGAAGTTTGTTCAAGTAACTTGCATAGATCTAAATTCTTCCTTAAGGTCTGTGATATAATGCCCAGAGTGGGCCACTGTCTCAACAACCATGCCCCCTCAGGCCCTTCGTCCTCACTTACAAAGCTGGAAATAAAGTAAGTTTCAGTTTAGAGGGATTCATCTGTGATATCAATGCCTTAATCTCTTCAAAACAAATCTTGATTCTCCATAACAGTACCTTCCTGTCCAACTTTTTCTCCAATTACTTTTCTAATTCACATCAAATTTGCAAGGGTTTTTCAGAGTAATTATACATGTCCGGCTCATGATTTAAATTGATGGTCATGACCCTCCCATGATTCATCAGAATCTGATCAGGATAAGTAGACATGATCTAGTTGTGATTTACCTTGATGGGTGAGACCTTCCTAGGATTCTGAGAGTATGGTCCGAAATTTGCATCAACAGGCTGAATTTCATCATCATTTGTTCAAATTGCTTGTTGCTGTCGAGAAGAGATTGATTGAGAGTAGTTTCTAGTTCGATTTTTTGCTGTCCAAATCTTCTTTCCCAAGTGGGATTTATTCAGATTTTTGCTCAGTGAATCCCCTGAATTCACAAAACTCTACATAGATCTTTTGTAAACGCCCCTAAGTCAATGATCTACTGTTATCATTATCCATCATTAAAACAGGAAAAATGGATTAGAAGGAGTGCTGCTTCAAATTGGAAAGAGCAGCGTCTGGATAATGCAATAAATTGAGGGAGAAACTGCACAAAATAGGACCAAAGAGAGAGAGTAAAATGCAAAAGAAATAAATGGGGCTCATGTGTAAGAGTGATGAATTCAATTATATAGAATTTGAATTGAAATGAATTCTGAATATGACTCTTATAACTCTTAGCTATTCATAGCTAATATGTGTGCTGGAAAGGCACAAAAAATAAAGGGAAAAGGAATTATAAAAATGCTAATGAAAATTACAGAAATACCCACAACTTTTCTCGAAACTCTTTCTAGAAATACAATAATGGTTTTTCTTCTAGCAGAACCCCTCACACCATTGTCATTTGGGCTTGAAGTGAGAACTAAACACGGGCCCACCTATACCATTGGAGGAAATAAGTTCAAGAAATGAATAAGGGGAAAAATAATAGTAACTCTATCCAAAACAAGAAAGCGCAGTCTGGTAAGTCAACAGACAGATCAAACAAATGGCAAAGTGACTTTAATGACACTACTTAAAGTTGATTTATACCTTAAAGATCTCTCAATAGCAATTAGGTAGAATCTTGGACGAAGCTCAAGCACATTTGACAAGTGACAGACATAGCAATGAAATTTCATTGCACATAACAGAAAAGCTTGATAAATATTCAATCTGATGATGGCTGGCGAGTTGATGTTTGAATCATAGAATAAAGGGTGGCATTTTGGTTGCATATAATCACACAACTTGGCCTTCAACTGACGACCTGGTTTACCTTGCCAGCAGACAGTGAGAGTTGAACTCAAATGATTATTGAGGTACCTGCCAAGAGAAGAAAGGAAAAAGTGTGGAAAGGTGAGCTTGAATAAGTAATGACAGTTGCTAAACCATTTCACAAACATGACAAGATATCAAATTTTGAACATTCAAAGATCACCGAGATTGCTGCTTCACTTTTCCAAATAGTAGATGTTGAGTAAGAGAAATATACCAGTCAAGAAAGTCAGATAGCACCGTACATGAGGAGAAAACAGAAAAAGTTGTCACTTATTATATCATTGAGGATTCAATAACAACGGTATGGTTCATGAAAACTAGCCCCAAGAAAGCCTACACCAAATTCTGGTATGCTTTTCAGCTCCTATTAGGATGTCCAATATTCCGTCTAAATTGGAGATCAACATAAAATCAACTGCATTCACGGTGCACCATGGCGCAATTCAATATATGGTCTGGATGGTTTGACCTTTCTGACATACCAAATTAAAGCGCAAACCATGTTATATTTGATTATTTTGAATACATATCTATGAATGAAGAAAACACACATAATGTGTTAGCATCTTTTTCACTATATGTAAGGCATGTAAATCATGTACTGTAAATAAGCTGCATTTTCCTTTGTTAAACAGAAAAAAACAACACATTTTTTTTCCAGTTTGTTGCGGTGTAATGCAGTTTGGCTGACAATTTACTTCAGAATGCCCACCCGTTCATATATATCAATAGAATAGCAGATGTTTGAAAATTCATCGATCAAAATATGATATAGTTATCATGGAAGTACTTTAGATATCACAAATAGTAAGAGTCATTATATTGTCCACACAAGTACACTGAATGCAATATCTATATTTACCATCTTCATTGATTTTGAAAGCATACATTGAAACCCATTGTCCATGGATAAGGAAAAACCATTTCAACACCAAAAACAACAAAAACTAAAACAAACATGTGATAAAGGATTCGAAATTGTAACCAAGCATCACCCATTGGTTTGATACCCAATTCATTACTCTAAATTTTCCTTGGCCCTTTGCTAATAGGAATTTTAAAATAAAAATCCCAAAATAGGAATAACACTTGATATTAGTAGAAATGCCCAAAAAAATCATATTCATAAAGCCAAAAGAAGCATAGACACACTCCAATAAATTTGGAAAATATACCAAATTAGTTGATTTGATTTGAAATTGTCAAGTCATCCATAACTATTTAGTCAAAGTAGTAATTCATTTTGATCAAAACCACTTAGTTTCATTTGCTTCTTGCGGTATGTGTCTCATTTCAAGATTCATTGACTGGATCATGCAACAACTGTAGAACAAGACCCATAGAAATATTATAAGGCCTAAGCTCATCAGCCAAAACTAGATCATTCATCATGAAACTATGTTCTTAGAGGGTGAAAGTATTGTATACAAGTATGGGTCCAAAGCTCAAACTAGATTATTCCCCCAGTTTCTAAAATGATTTTCCTCTAATTTGAAGTTTCAAAGTAATGCACCCTCGTCAGAGTATCCTAATGCCACATCAGTATTTGCAACTATGTACAGAGTCCAAGTATTCAACTAACACCTCATCTGCCAAAAACCATTTTGAAAGCGACCAGAGGTAGGTAAATGGTAACCAACCTGATCACTTCAAAACTTCATTTTTTTTTTATAATAGCATAGGGAGTAGACTCTAAGAAAATAAAACATACACCCTGTATAATAATTTACCTCGTATAATCTCCCTGAACCTCTAATGTGCAGCAATTGATAAGCAAACCACTCCACTGAAGAAATGACATCCCATTCTCACCTACGAATACCCTCTTTGATACAATCCAAGGCATATGGTCGATATCAAAATTGACACAGAATTTTTCCTTATTCATATAGCAGTTGTATTCCCGGAATCCTCTTTGTAGCCTAGAGAAGAAGCCAGTAGCCTGCTGTTTGGAGGTGGATATAAAGAGAAAGTCATCAATCAACCTAAGTAATATATATCTGGGTGAGGAGGCCTTTTTCTTACAAGCTTTGAGGACAGCATCATCATTATTATCATCATCTAGCACTGGCAGGTCATTAGAATACTCTTTTTTGAGAAAGGGAAAGATTACATTCCTTTCCAGGTGTCCATAATACAAAGAGCAAAGAAAAGAAGACAAAACACTTCCTTGAGGTATACCAACATCTTGCAAGAAAAACGACCGATCGAATAGCAGCACATTACGCTTCACATGCTCAATCAAATAAAATTGAAGCTCTTCCTTTCTTACAGTTCTGTTCTGCTCCTGTAATTCATAAATGAAATAGCCAGATTAATCACAATTCTGCTAAATTTCTTTGGAGATGTGTATTTGGATTGAAAAATATCTCACTTCAAAGTTGGCAAAAAACTTGTATTCCAAATTAACCTGTGAAGAAAATAGATCTTTTTTTCCACCGCGGGGGGCCGGGGGGAGGCGGGATACACAATGATGATAATCTTCAGAAACACAAAACATTCTTTTTCAGTCTCCTACAAGCCCAAAAGTACGCTTATTTCTCTTATACATTAACACATGGAAGCGATCCTTAATAAGAAAGATGGAAACAAGGCCAGTGAGATCTCATTTTGCGAGGAAATGGACAATTATGAATTCATGCAAGTAAGAGAAGTAGACAAGCATAAGCTAAAAATGAAAACAAGCTAAGATTGAAGGTCTCTCCAGTAGTAAGGAAAGTATACTCAGTCCACTAGATTAGATTCGACCAATGAGAAAGCAAATTGGTGGCAAAATAAGACCCATTATTATCCTATAAAAGATGGAGTGAAGAAATTGGTAGTGTTAAATCATGTGTTATTTCTTCTAAGGCAGGCTTTGGATAGACTATAGGCATGGTCAGTTGAATGATGTGTTGCTCATGAGTTCAATTCCCTTTTTCTGCTACACTTGTTGTGACTTTCATTTGGTAGTAATAAAGCACTTATTCCATACACACACACAACACCCCCCCCCCCCCCAAAGAAAAAAGAAAGCAGGAAAAAATCATTTCTTGTAGATCCACCATACAAAAAAATAGATGATGAGCAAAAGACTCACTTAAAAAGTTGACCATACCTTTAAAATCCTCAGAACTTCCAATCCTAGTAAAATCGCAAAGCACTAGGCTCCTGCAGTGAAGTCTTAAACATGTGCAGTTTTACCTTTGAATGGCATAACAAAACCTATACCGTCAAGTTAGAATAGAGTAATCTTACAGGTATGCTAAGGTTTACCCTCAAATTTGTTGTCCTAAAAACCAAATAAAATATTTTTACTCAAAAAATTAAGAAAACTATATATCAACCAAAATGTGGGAGGAACTAAGGCATACATATCACTTCCACAGCAATTGAAATTCTTACATCCTTTTCCACTAGTGAACTATAGGAGTAAAGGTGGTTTGAAGAGCTTCCCACAAAACTTCCTCCATGCACTGAGTCTTCTCTCACAGCCAGACATAACAATATATATAGGTTTCTCTTGAAGCTCAGCTGGCAGATAAATAACATCCAACCCATACTACAAGAAGTAGTAAGATAGAAACAAAATACAGGTAATTTTCCAAATAAGAAGTTTAGATCTCATATACCTGATTAAGAATGATGGTATGCCGTGGCCGATAAGGACGAGATGTCGTGACCTCTGTAAATTCATCAAAATTTTCTAGGCTCACTACCTTACGGTTCTCGTAAACACAAAAAGATTTCTTCTTGCAGACGACTTCATGGGATTTCTGTAGGACATATTCATCCATTGTCAAAATTTCGTCAACAACAGAAAGCAGCTTATCCTGATCAACAGTATCAAAGGCCTTAAACACATCTGAAACAATAATGAACACGCCAGGTATGGTTGTGTCTTCTTCCTTCAGATTCAACAGAAATGGGCACAGCTTTCTATAGACATCATTGTAATCAAATACTGACGCTCCCCACTTTTCTGGTTCTTTATTCCTATAATCTTTTAATACTGCATGGAGATCACGTAGGACATAGTTTGCAGATTTCAAGTGGGAAAACTTAGTAGTCACTGGATATGATTGTGCCACTCTTGGGAAAATTCTTGACGGTGCTTTAAAATTTGCTATCTCCCTTGTTCCAATTTTTTTGGGGCGGAGTCTGACCTTTGAGAAACCAAATGGCCTGTTGCTTAAAATGTCCCTAACAGATGCATCATCCAAGGCATGATAGTTTTGATCCTTTGAGCAAGTACTGGTTTGGTCACTCAGCTTCCTCCAAATCGATTTCCGATAAAAGTATAGAATTTGTTTCCCATGCTCACTTTCTGTAACATAAAAGTTGGCTTGCACCAATGGGACCACTACATGAGAAAAGAACCAAAAGATCCATCTTCGAAGAAGATGTTGCCTCATATTGGCAGTACCACAACTAAGATTACTGCATCCTTTGATTACATCTACAACCTGCCCTTTCCCATGCTTAAGCCAACGACCATTGAAGCAGCACAAGGAATGTTTATTTGACAGCAATGGGAACCTAGATATTTTAAATTTAGCCACACATTGTTTTAGAGAGAATTTCTCCAGCCGGCGCAATTGAATAAATTTACAGATATTTCTCCTTAGAATTCTCCAGTTAGATGGGCTACCTAACAGATCTGGAGGGACTATGTTTCGACAAGCAGCCCATAAAAATGATACAACTTCATTTTTTGAGCAATAACTATTCAGACCAAATTTGTGTTCAGCAAACTCCAGTGTTTTCTTGCATCCCAATTTGGAAGAAGTAGAACTATTGAGAAAATTGAGAGCCAGCTGACTCCTCTCTTCTCCTTTGTCAGATGCTCCCGTTTCTATTCCATTTCCCTGCAGCAAAATCAACTCATGAACATTCATAAGCTCAATCATGTACCACTGAAGGGGATGCCAGTAGATTTTTCAAGGCTACAGAATCTATATGTGAATGAGATGTTCATGATGAATTTTGAAAATATTCACCAATAATCTATCATTGTGCATCAGAACATATATTTAAAAGCCTTGTGATATAAACAATTTCAAATAATCGATTAATGTTTAAAAAAAATCACTTGCAATTAAAATAAGCGGCAGTCAGTTTTCTTTTTTTCTGGTTTCTGGGAAATGGATGGATACAATAAAAGCAGTTGTTTCATTACACACTTCCTGTTCTGAACAGTACAACAGATAGAATGAATAAAGGGCATCCACAAATAGGGGGAAAAAAGAAGACAAACCATGGGTATGGAGCTAGCATCGGGAGACAACAATGGAATAGGGCAGTGTTTGTCCAATAACCGAATATGCTGGCAACGCTGAGCTTTATGTATAAAAATCTTCATCATTTTAATCAGGGAGTGAAATCTGGAAAGAAGTAAAAGAAGAAAATTTAGACCCAACATTTACCATATAGCTGAATTTCTGGAGAAAATACCAAGCACTTTCCTTTATCCACAATTTTATTGAAAAATAATAATTATGATGCCTATGGGTAAATGGAGGATTGAATGGGGATGAAACAAGCAAATTACTGAGAATACTTCATCTCAACAAACATATGTTTCCTAGTGAAAATCAATGTGTTATACATTCTCCAAAAGTCATAACATCTCCATATCCAAAATACTAGTATGCCAACCTAAGAAGGTGATGAAAGAACCATCTGGATGCCCTTTTTTGGGGGGAGGGGATGTGGCCGGTTATATCACTGACACATGGTCCCACAGAGGTCAGACTTGGACAATTGCAGGTGAAATTCATATACCAGGTAGGATCTCGTGGATGGAATCCAAATAAATGGGGTAAAATACAAGGCCTAACCTAACTAACAAGGGTTGGAGTACAAGAAAGGTTGAATTACTTTGTGGCAGGTCAAACTTAGACATCGACATAGGAAGGTGGAACATTTAATTAAATAAGCCAAAAGTAGGACACATGGATATTTATGGAAAGGGAACAAAAGTTATTAATTGATACAAAACTCTAAAAGTGATCCAACAGAAAATATCACTAGTTATTAGTCAGTAAGCAAAGACCACCTGATGTTAATTGGTAATTTGTTCCCTATTTCTGCTTCATAAGTTTTTATGTCCCTTTCCACCATATGCATGCTTCAATATTACATCGTGTTTGCCCATCATGTTTGACTCCTCAATGACATCAATAAACTTTGAAATGTTCTTTAAGCGGTCATTTGACCACAAACACTGTAAGGACATTGCTAATGGTTCCTAATTCAAACGGTTTTAGATGTAGACCTATTTCTTTCTTCTCAATATAAAATGCTGATTATTCTTTCATATCTGTCACAGGCAAAATTTCTGAAAATCCATCCTGTGTATAGAACTACAATTAGGAAGCAAAATGTTATTTTCAACCCTTGTAGTGTAATAAAATGCTTCTGTCATTTTCCTTACATTTTTGGAACAGACTAAGCATTTTTATTGTATTTTTGGAGACAGACTAAATCCAAATTCCCAACCGTCGAAGTAGCTTCAATAAAATAAAATATTAGCATTCTTACAGCAGCTTCAACCAATACTATTCTTGCCATATTTATGATGATCCATATGAAGAGATTCCACAACTAACCAAAGCGAGACTGGAAAAAGAAAGACACTGATAACTCAAAGGAAGTGGATTATGGTTGGATAAGTGAACTGCCTTAACTATAAAATGTTTATCCACATGAATTCCAGCCATTTCAATGAAAGTAAATTGAGATATATTCGATCATGTCACTGACTCTAGCGCAACCAATCCTTTATATTTTCCAAAAATTGCTCATCAAAGTCTACATACATGAATTATGAGCACTCACACATGACTTATCAATGTGCACTGTTATACTTACAGGCAAGGAGATCCATGGAGATGATGCAAGCATGGCATTAACTGAGGTCTAATGTCAACATTTGACAACCCAAAAATATCCATAAGAAGGTAACTTGCACCAGAAAAACTAGGTTTCAAGGAATTTAGTACATCTGAAATGTTAAGGAGCATAGTATGCTCAGATGAAACATGGGGAAGGAAAAAGACTTGACATGTTTTTTAAAAAAAGTGAATTATCTGCTTAGCCTGAAATTCTACAAAAATATCATGTACAATAGCAGGATTAGAATCAAAAAGCAAGAGTGAAGGATACGCTTCTTAGGAAAAGGGGATGACCAACGCCCCAAGCAGTAGAACATAGATTGCCTATTAATTTGAGCACCTTCAAGAACTTTGATTGTGGTTTGGAACACTGAACAACATGTGCACTTTTGGGACATCTGAAAATATATAGAGGCCAACCTGTTATTACTACCAACATATTAAAAAAAAACGCTTACTAATTCTGTTAGATGGCACTAGTGGCACACAGATGTGGATTTGCATTTAGTAAATCAGTATGAAGTGTAGTTATTGACGGTGAAGAAAGCAGATGAACTCTGTCATCCATACAATATACAATAACTTTTGTGATCTAGTCTACCAAATATACATTATATATTGTAACATGGATACATGAAGATCTTTGCTGCTTACTTGAGACACCTTTCAACACTGGAAAACAAGGTTTTTTATAGGACATCAAACACTAATTAGGATAATAAAAATGCAGTGAATTGTGAACAGCACAATTCACAGCTAACCTCTTGCTCATGTCCAGCTTGATTCTCTCGATATTCCTCTGAAGAATGCACCTCGCAACTTTGGCGATTTCGAAGATAGATTGAGTAATTATAATGACCCAGGTTCATGCTTTCTTCACCACTAAAATGACAGGTGGGAGGTTTTATGGTATTGGCATCTTGAAGAGTCAACAACTTGAGTCTTTTATGGCGCTGCCAGCTAAGCAATCTTGAACGCTTCCCAAGGTTTATATGTGGTTTTGTGCTTTGTTTTTGTTCACCTGTCTCTTGCACATCTGAACCACAGATAAGGATTGTGTCAGGAGCAGCTGAAAACCCAAAATGACTGCTTACTTCCCAGCTATTTGAGCCCAATTGAGTAACACATTTTTCACAACCACCAATGGAGTTGATAGAATTTTTTGGGCCATCTAGAAAAAATATACAGGATCGAAGTTCTTTGTAATTTGATTTGTTTCCAGTCACTCTTCTCCTCATCCGATTCCCTGAAAATACTAGTTGAAATGCAAGATATGTACAATTTCAAACCATATTTGCAACAGTAATCATCTGAAAGGAGCATTCACCAACTGCAAAGCAAATTTCAGAACCACGATAACAGAGGGTTTAGAAGGAGATTTCAAAGTGAATGCACCTTATAAAATGTTTTGTTTTACATGGAAAGTGGCATGGGAGCAGAACTTGACTCAGAAAATTATTCCTGAAAGAGGAAACATGCTATTCAATTATTGTCTTATGCAGAATAGCTTGTTACATTTAATCATTATTCGCAATATTTCCATATTTACATGGGCATCAGCATGGAACAAAAGGTTGCTTAGTGGATGAAAGGCTGCAAGCCAGAATCAGTAAGTCTGAATCAGTGACCAGGGAATTATTCTACAGAAAAAGAGATAGAAGAGTTCTTTCCTTGTTCCTTCCATGAGCATTTTTTCAGGGCTGAAAAAAAAAACATAATTACTTCCAAGGATTGGGTTTTGTGCCAGCTAAGTTTTCAGCTTAGACGGGCAAACCTTTGATTTACTGGTTGTGGTTTTCATGGATAGTCTGGTGTCTTAAACACATTTCTTGGTCAGCTTCTTGCGGGGAACCTTGGCGTTAATTTGAGCAAAGAAATATTGGATACTACCATACTAGGATCACCCATCTATACATCTTTAAGTATGGTTTGTTAAGAGAATCCTATCTTTAAAAATCAGTCAACTCCTTCAACGTTTTTCACACCAAACTGATGAGCGAGATTTTTACATGACAAACAAATTGCAAAGATGTGAATAAATAAACCTTCTTGGATGAGCGAAGCACCATGAAAGTCAAGCACAGATAAATGTTTGGGATACTCAATGAACAAACCACTGACAGGAGCACCAGCTACTTGCTGATGTTTGTTGTGAGGATGGGGCAAGAAAATTGAAGTGTGGGTGAGAAGATAGCCCATGATGCCATCCCCAACCTGCACATAAAAGCTTATGGAATCAATCTTGCAATAGAATGCATGATAGAAATCAGATATTGTTCAACCATACTGATGATGCAACTAAGAACTTTGATCACCTACCCTTTTTAACACTTGATTCCATGCAGGACAAGCTAGGAGCCTTGCAATCGGACTCAAGCCTTTAATCTGTTAGACAACATGAAAACCTTGATTGAGTAGTGGCAGTTGTGTAGCATCAACAAATGGCTATAATGAAGTCATAAATCAAGTAACACACTTAACAACATGAACTCTTAGTTCCATGCGACTAGCTACAAATACAATAAGGAATGGCTAATAGATGCAGCTAGGCAGCTCAATAATAAAATCTAGCACGATAATAACAAACACTGCGACAACAACCATTCAATGATTAAAAAAATAAAGCAAAGAAGCTTGGACTATTATGATTGACATCTTAACAGAGAAAGCAACATATATTCTATTCGGTAGCGCTTTTGAAACAGCTTTTGGGAAATGCTACAGATTAATTCTTTCCCAAAAAAAATCCAAAAAGTTGATTGATATTCTTAGTTGCTTTGTTTTTTTTTCTAACAACTTTCAATTCAGAGTTATTTTCAAACAGTTTAACAACTCCATTGTGGGAAAAGGACACAAAAAAAAAAAAAAAACATTAAAAATATAGAAGGCACCCAAGGGTCACAATTTTTTCCTGCATTTTGAAGGGCTTTCTAATTCTCAGATCAGGGGAAGATTACCTTATCATAACCATTGCATATCACATTGGAAGACCCAGGTTGCTCAGCCAATAATGTTTCGATGATCCTACTGACAATCTAAAAGAACAAATGATAAAAAGTATAATCGTGTCAATGCTGATTTGATCTAGCATAAGAAAACAGAATATTCATAAACATCAATTGATCACAAAGGAGGCACATCATTCATACAAACCCATTATAGCCTGCTAGGCATTTCAGAAGTGAACTCTGGGAAACAGGTATGTTAACATTTTTACCACTTGCAGTAAATATTTTGCCACACCCGGAGGGAGTTGAGATCTCGTTTTTCTATGGAACTTGTTAATTTGGAAACAGCAACAGAAATAAAATTACTGAAGCTAATAAAAACTATAAACTACTGATCAGTTATTTTATCATTACAAATTAACAACTCAAGCTACATTTGCTTGGATGAAAAACCTTTTCCGTAATGATGTTTCTAACTTCCGAAATGACGGTATAAAACAAAGATCGGAAAATAATTTCCAACGAAGAAATTCAACAAATTAAGTGAACTGGTTTTTTTTTTTTTTTAACTTTGAAGAGACTGATTTCCTTCAACAGCAGTATTGCTACCACTACGGATCCCCATTCCCCACTACAACAGCCTATTACCACCGCCTTTACCACCACGGTAGCTCCGCCCCAAGCCACCTCACTTCAACCCTCATTGACAGCCCGTCCGCCGTGCTAATACAGCAGCAACAATGCCATCATTTACTATCCACCACCAGCACGGCTGCTACCGCGCCGCCGCCATTCCTCCACCGTCAAACTACCAATTTTTTTACACTATTGGACTGTGGAAGGCACTCTCAAACGAAAAAAAAATTGATTTTACCTCCGCCAATAACTTCCTATTTACTGAGTTCCCCCCCCCCCCGTGCGGCGACAAATCTTTTTTACGTATTGCTTTCAAGAAACTTCCTTCGGGTTGCTCAAGCCACGTAGAAATTGTTTTGCATCCAACAAAATCGGAGTCTAAATGATCTTTTAAACCGTGAACGTTTCATACAAAGTAAAGTAGCGAAGACAAAAACACAGACTTGATGCTGTGACCAGCGGTTGCCAGGAGAGATATCAGAGGGAAGCGGAGGAGCATTCTCCGGAACGACAACGAAACATCGATTGAGCAGATCATGGTAGTCTGGGGGATCTTCGGATCTGATAAGATAAGACAGCAATGCGTCTTCAATGCCATACACGCATCGCATGCATTTGTTTTGATTCTTACATTGGCATTCCTGTGGAATCAATGAAATAATCGTATCGGCCAGCGTTCGCGCTTTCTCTCTAAACAACCTCCATAATACCTCTGGAATCCATTTTCGTTTTCCCCTTGCAGTCCATTTTCGCTTTCCCATTCTCAACCTCTACTTCTTGGTGCTGTCAACTATGGATCGAGTAATGCTACTCCTAAATGATTAATAAATTTATTAAATATTTTAAAATT
>JAODPA010099839.1:0-13014 GCA_025585075.1 Nepenthes mirabilis
TCTATATAAGTTGACTGGGCATTATAGACTTAAAAATCGAGCTCTTGAGATAACTTAAGTCATTGTCTACACGTGGCTTCTGTCGCTTGGACCTGCTAAAGGGTATCAGAGCTCTAGTGTGTTTGACTTAAAATTTTTGGACCATGATCAGCTAACAATACTATTTTCTTTAATTGGAGGTCTTTGAATTCGTACTTTAAGGAAGCCTCCTAAGTTTTTTACCTTTGACCTCATGAGGACCGCTTGGTTATGTGACCAAGTTCTATGATTCGACCTCATTAGAGCCGCTCAATAACATGACTGAGTTTTTATTGACCACTAAGTGGTGGCTCGAGGGACAAGTGAATGGATCTCACCTGACTCAATAGCAGTCTAGGTCGTGTAATTTTATAGAATGACAAATAAGTATTCACACGAATAACAAATAATTATTTTATTAAAAAAATGTAACATATTTTATAAGCATTTCAGATGATACAAACTAACCTCACCTTCCCACACATACATTTTCTAATAATATTTTTTGACATGAGTGGTATTCAAAGTCCTAGGGACAAGTTTGTCATTTTTGATGTATAACTTATATGTCCCGTTTCTGATAATGGTTGAGATTAGGAATGGTCATTCTCAATTATGTGAAAGCCTATTTTAATTGGCATTCTTACCGGTAGTTTCAATACTTCGTAGGATTAAATTTTCAACTTCAAATTAGTGCACTCTCACCTTCTTGTTATAATATCTAGCCATCTGTTGCTGATAAACTGCCATCCATAATCGTCCCATGTCCCGAGTCTCTTCAATTAAGTCAAGGTTTTCTCAGAGCCATTGAGAATTGTTGAGTGAATCAAAACATTCGATCCTGAGATTGGGCAGTCTAACCTCTATTAGTATAACAGTCTCGGTCCCATAGCATAGGCTAAGGGGTGTCTCACGGGTCAACTCTCTGGGCATCGTCCTATAGGATCATAATACAGATGGCAACCCATTCACCCATTAGTCCCCAAGACTTTCAAGCTTTATCTTTTAGCCATGTAGGAGGGTGCGGTTGGTAAACTCCACTTGTCTGTTGATTTGTGGGTAAGCAATGGAAGTGTGAACTAATATTATTTTCATACTAGTACAATACTTTGTGAACCGATTGTTAGTGAACTGAGTCCTATTGTCGGTTATTATAACTTTAAGAATGTCAAATCTACATACAATACTCTGATGGACGAACTCTATTACATTCTACTTGGTGATCCGAGCTAGTGAGATGGTCTCGACCCACCTCGTGAAATAATCGATCCCAACGATCACAAACTTCTTTTCTCCAAATGCAACTGGAAAGGGTTTGAGGATATCGAGTCCCCATTGTTCAAATGGCAAGGAAGACTGTAGGGCTCGGAGCTCTGTATGTGGTTGATGGGTGAAGTTCCCATGGATCTAGCAATTCTCACATTTCCGTACAAAGTTCATGGTATCATGCTTTATGGTAGGCTAGTAGTAACCTTACTGCATAAATTTAAAAGTGAGGTTCTTGCACCTAATATGGGACCTGTAAATGTCGAGGTGTACCTCTTTTAGCGCGTGGTCAGCCTCTTCTAGCATAAGTATGGGATGGAATACCTACTTCGGTACAACCTTTCATCCATAATGGTATACTAGCCTGTTATCTTTTTCATGCGTTTGGCCTCATCTGAGTTCTCTGGTAACATGTCGTCGGACAAGTATCTCAAGTAGGGAGTCATTCAATTTTCTGTATCGGATATCTGCATTATCTTTGGCTTCGGGTCATTTATGTTGGAAATTCTGAAGACTTCACGCATTTCTCGTGCATACTACTCAGGGTCTCCGAACGCTATGACCCTTACTAGTTGGTCTGCTTTTTCGTTCTCTTCTCTTGGGATCTCGATCTTCACACTATCAAATGTCAAAGTCAAGTTTGAGCCTTCGACTCTTCTCTGGCTAGCTGCTAGTTGGTTGTCGCTAGGTTTGTTGTGGGGTCCCACTTTGAGCGCCCGGCATCGGAGGCCTTTGGGGCCCAACGAATTGTCAGATCCACAGGGGCTAGCACCTCCTCGGGATAGGATCTTGGCATCACATTGGGTTCTGCCTTTTTTGGTTGGCAATCTAACTAGTCACGCAGACCTTCCAGCTGTCGTTTTCCCTCCTAACAAGTGTTGGTGTTGATGGGTGTAAGAGTCGAAGAGCTTCATCAGGAGGGCCGTCTGACCCTTGCCTCATCCTGAGGGGAGCCCCCAAGCCAGAGAGTGGTCTTTCTTTTGACCGGCAGGCAGCTTCTTCATCTCAAATGGGCGGCCATCCTTGCGTGTGTTTGTAATGAGGCAAGTGGCACTGCTACTTCTCGGGGCGATTCTTGCCTCCTTTCTTTTTTCTTTGGATGCCTTGGCCCTCTCGTGCTCATCCTCACTAGAGAATATCGTGGCATGGCAGTGGGTGAGCCTCGCTCAGGGTGACAGGCTTTTAGGACATTGCAACAGGGCTCTGGTGGAGTTGTAGGTCGTCTTCTGCATGCTGCCACTTTGGCACTCTTTCCTGTTCAAAGGACGATGTTGCTTGCATGTGTCTAAACCTAGCCTGCTGACCATAGTTGGCTGATGGTACTTGTCTTATTGAGAGTTGTCACACGCATGCTTAGAGAAGCCCTCTAAGGTTTTGAGGGCTGCCTGAGGGGGGTCCAACATTCAATCTATGAGCCGCCCAAGCCGTGTGATTTTGACTGCTTTTGGGCCTTTTGGCTGCTTGAGCGAGGATTATTTGATTGTTCGTAGGTCGGTTTTATGAGCGAGTCGTAGCTACTTAACTTAGGGGCAGTATAGGTTGTTTGACTTTATGTGATGTCATGCAAGCTTCATACAAACATACGTGTGAACACAACAACTATTTTATTAATCCAAACGTGACACACATTACAAACACGTTTTGTGATACATTTAAGCGTACCTGGACTTGACACGTGGAGGCAGGTGATGCCCTCTGAGGTGGGTTATGGCCGGCGTCTTGAGGACTAGTCGTTGCCCTGAGCACGTAGCCCTTACGCGTCAGGTTGGAGAATTGCCAAGATAGGGTACAACCCTTCCCGCTTTGAGGGGGAGGCCTGTACTTGATTGCGGTCTCTCCAGTTGTCTCTCCTTTCCTCTAGGCTAGGTCTCCCAGCTCAAAATGTTGGGGCGGCACCCTTGGGTCGCAACATCGCAAGGCCCGCTGCTGATGGTCCGTTGCACATCTCCTAGCTGCCTCCCAAGAATCCTTTAGACGTCTCAGTCGTTAGGGGCCGCTGAGTGGGCAAAGACTTTTGATTTTGAGGTTAGACCATCTTTTCCTTATTGGGACTAGGTCGTTGCGTGGGGGAGACATCCTGGACCCCTTGCGGGTCCTTGGTGCCTTCCTCGGATTCACAAAGTCACGCTCTCTCCGGTCCCCCCCACTTGCAAGGAGGGCACGACCTTTCAGATGTCGAGGGGGTCCTCACCTTTGACTGATTCAGCGAGGGTGATGGATTCACATGGCCGTTTGCTCATGGCCATCGGATATCGTAGGGACCTTTTTCGCAGCTGAGGGGTCGCTGGTCGCCGCAGTGGAGGCACAGATCTCACCTCGGTCTCTATTTTGGTGCTTGGGTAGTGAGCTAGAACTTCCACTAGGTGCGAGTTGCTCAGCTCGGATCCTTCTCAATGCCAAGGTGGACGTTTCGTCGATACAGGATTCGGTTGGCCGCGTTTCCTCCAGATTTGTCCCTCTAAGTGCGAGAGTTGTGTGGGGGTAGGAAGAGCCCACAACCCCCAGTTGTTGGCACGCCGAGTGCAAGCTATATGTCTCCCTGGCTACCCCTGGGGATAGTCACCAAGGAAGGTGTCGTTTCTAATTAGGGTGTGTGTTGAAGTATTGGCGATACTCATACTTGTTTGGTTGGTGAGTGGTGGTTAGACTTTTAGTCGATTCCCATAGATGGCGCCAATAATGCATTCCTGGTGGCCAAGTTATAGTATGAATTATGAAGCCACTCGATCTCCATTGCGGGTTGAATTGGAATGGATCCGGTCTCCATCGCTGCTAACTTAGAACTTGCGTATCACAAACTATAAATAAGAGGATAGAAGATTGGCAAGACTTGCTCCCCTATTTATCTTCCAACGTTGAAGTTAAAGGGATTGAGAGAGGAGGCTTGAGCTCTTATAGAGGCGGAGGCCTATGCACTCGGTAAGTGGCTTATAGGCTACACTCGACAGGGAGTGACCTTTTGAGGAGGAGAAAGTTTTGTAGGGAAAGAACCTAGTTCTCCCTTTACTCTTATGGGGGACGAAGGCTTTTTCTAGTCCGAAAAGGGGCCTCAAGGGTTTGAGCAGGGCGTTCCCCTGATGCTGGATAAGGATCCCCCTATCCCGTGGTGGCGAGGAGTATTTGTAATATTTCATGGGTGAAGATTTGACACCTAGCTCTGCGACAGGTGTCACCTCTGGGTTTACTGGCCGTTGGGATATTAACGGGAGTCACCTTTATTAGGTGTCGCTTTGCTGTGGTAAAGAGGTCGTGAGTGGTTTCCCGATTTAGTCGTCAGGTTGCTTCAGGCGATGTTCTGTATGCGCGTGTCCTAATCGCTCTATTGGCTGCATGCACGAAGGCCTTCCGGATTGGTCCATTTAGCTGCATTGCCAATTGGGTCGTTGATGCTTGTCCCATTTGACCCATTACTTCCTGGGCTTTATTCTGGTTGCTGTTTTGGTTTATGGACCGGGCTGAATTGATCTCATTGTTGAGGATTAGCCCGCCGCTTGTTGGGCACCTTGTCGCGCTGATAGTTGGGCCTGGGACTGTTCCAGCCGATGATGTTATCAGATCCATCATAATCCATGATAATTTTTAAAAAAAATTATATCAAAATAAAAACATATGATAATCCTTCTCGAGAGAAATAACATTTCATGTGTGAATTAATAGACAGGGTCTCACATACTCTCTATTTATAGATTCTTTTTTCAAGAGACTAACAATTGCATTTGTTTTAATATAAAAAATATATTCTTTTACAAAGAATCATACATTTTTATTAGTATATCATTTTACAAATAATCACACACTTTTTATTTTATTAGACATATCATTTTATAAATAGTTATACGCTTCCATTCCTCCCATTGAAGAAATAAATTAAGCATTCTTCATTATTTTAGGCCATTTTAATTAAGCTGCAAATCAAAAATAATTAATACAAACTCAAATTCTAAATATTATTATCATCATGATCCACATATGTTGATCAATTAAAAAATTATTGGTCGACACAAATTGCTCAACTGGTGGAGTAAACAGGCAAACTCACCTAAAAGCGAAAACTACCCGGGGCAGAAGCAGCAATTTAAGTTAAGAGTCATGATGGGAAGGGCATCAATATTCTCACATTACACTTTCATTAGCTGACCACTACGGCAGTATGCATTGCCCCTTCCTTGCATTTCACGT
This sequence comes from Nepenthes mirabilis, assembly GCA_025585075.1. NCBI lineage: Eukaryota > Viridiplantae > Streptophyta > Magnoliopsida > Caryophyllales > Nepenthaceae > Nepenthes > Nepenthes mirabilis. The sequence continues at coordinate 5,464 of JAODPA010099839.1, forward strand.
TGGAGACGAGACAAAGGGGTTTCTCATTCAGAGTAACCATCAAGCATTTTTGGCATCCTTCTACAACAAGCTGAAGAAGAGTTGGGGGCACCTATCAGAGTTCCCAGTGAAGTGGAGGCAGTTTGAGGGCATTTTGAAGATGGTACAAGCAAACGGCGACGTAGGATTCAAGCAAGATCCCCAAATCTCATCGTCCCCAAAGCCCCATATAGGCCAAGGATTCTGACCACTTTCATCATTTTCTGTCGGTTCGGAGGGAGAGACGCACAGAGATAGTAAGAAATAGCATATCCGTGTATGGTATTAAATATTCAAGCATCAATGGCAGAGGAATAGTTCACCCAAATTTTGAGAAGAGAAATTGCATATTCGTTTGAAGCCGAAGTCAGTTCTCATTTTCGATTCTTCAATTGATTAGCAATAGCCATGCATGGCAAGTTCTTTGTCCCGTTTCTGAAGCATGCATTGAACTTTCCTTTCCTTGCATTTAAACTTTGAAAGTATGCGTTGAAATGGAGAGGAGCAATCGGGATAGAGATTAAACCAAAGCACGTCAGGAGTTTGATTTCACAATTGCACATACATAGAAGATACCCAAACAATCATAAGCAAGCATACACGCATTCTCACAGAGGGTGTGAACTACCAAGCATTGGTCAGCTAGAATTTTTTCTAAGTTATTACAGCATAAATGAGTTCCCCTTATTAAGATTTATTGATAAAATTACACAGTCGATTCCTTCAGAGTATATGAGTAGTTTAGTCTGACAGCAGAGTATCTCCTAAGCAGCTGACTGAAAACAGAAATATTTTGCATGAATAATCTAGAATATATGTTCTAGAATATCTCCTCTATGAATAACCTAGAACTACTCCCATACACTCTCCCCAAGAATATTTAAGAGTAAAATATATGTCTCCTCTCTTTTTCTCATATTATATAATTATTTTAGATCATCCTTAAACTTCTTAGAACCACCTAGATAATTCCTCATCCTATATATATATATATATACATCTTTGAACAATTGAGTTATAGTTGCAGGTGTCCTCAGCGAACATGGCATGTCTGTATGACGCACAACCTATACGCTTGTCGGCAACCTGTGACAATGTGCACTCTTTGTTGTTACTGATAGATTTTTCAGAGAGTGAAATAATATAAATATGCCCATAATAAATGAAATGAGTAGTTTATGTCATTAAGTGAAGCATAATTAAAGAGAGAGTCAAAGTTTTGCTGAAATATTCAATCAAGACCAATTCAGAGGGCGCATGGTGTTAGTACCTTGGTCCATGTGTTGGAACTTGCATCAGCATGTACTATCTTGCTTAATGTGCATCCATATTCAAATTATTACATGTCCAAAGTAGTCTTTCTTCAACTACTACATCCTGTCTATATTAATGCAGTAGTCAACATTAAGATAATAAACAAATTAAGTTCCAGGAGGTTAATACACATAAAACCACATGGTTGAAGCTTAACTCTGGAGGAAGATAGTCTTCAAGGTCAAACCATTATGTTTATTAACATATTTGCAGACTATAAAATTAACCCTGGCACAAGGATTCCTACTCGCACACAACACTGCCAATAGATGAGCTCTAAGTGGTCTAACTAGAACCAACATGGTTAAGATCAGTAGCATTTCTTCAGAGTAGAAGTGCCTGAAAATGAGGTAAGTAAACTCTCCATGAGCAATTGGTGACCTTGCAGAATTAAGATTTTTAGGGTTCCATAACAAAATTAATTACACTTGGCAATTGGAGCATAAGCTCTAGACCAAGACTAATAAAAAGACCATGCATTACACAAAATGAAATCCACTAGAATTCTAGAAATATTGGCCCAGCACAAGCTATTCTCCCCAAAATGTTGTCCAAATTCACTGCAATTGGTAGAAATGTTTGTGAAATGTCATACGTAACATATTTAATGTTCGTGGACTACTTTTAATATTTCTTGTGACCCTTCAGTTTGGACAAATAACTTATATCTTCTATAAACACCGAAAAGAAGATGATTTCAAATATGGCTCACATCTTCAGAGATCTGCGCATTTTTCATGTTGAATGACCAAGTTCTTCAGATCTCCTGGAACAATGATTTATGATTTTCTAAGAATGCCTAAACTTTTCTACACACAAATCCATCACTTTTGTTCATTAAAAATCCAGAAGTGTATAGACTTGTGGAAGTAATTATGAAGGAATCAGGCCACAAATTTCATAGACAATAGCAAGTCTGTCCTTAGAGGTGAAGAACACTACTGAGATACATCCAGATTATTAGCTAGCCAGAAGTGACATAATAGAAGCAAGGAGCTCAACGAAGGAAGACAAGCATAAACACAGAAACAAAAAGCAATAACAGTTGTAACAGCATGAGCAGATTATCAAGATCTGTTAAAGAGGCAGTTAATTTGTTAGCTAAAGAAGTCAGAAGAAGACTAAGAAGTCGCAGTGGTAGCCTATAAACAGCCTAGTAGTCGTGCTTGAGAAGGCAGGACTGGATACACACTTTGATATTCCAGAATAATTTTCCCAGTGTTCTTTTTACTCTCTTTCTTTCTGACTTCTATTTTCCGATATTTCCAGATCTTTTCCTTTACTTTTTCGAGTTTCTCCCTCTGTTTACAATTTCAAAACACAATGCATGTTTGGCAACCATGGATCTTCCATGTTATGTGACACCATAGAATTTTAAAAGAAGAAATCAAAGGTGACAACAATAACAATTAAAGTAGTCTTTTTCTGATCTTCTGCTTTTAGCGTCAAAATATGTGGACAATCAACAAAAATGCTTATAAGAAAAGAATGATAATATAATGTACTCCATCAACAATTATCCATTAGTGTTTCTATGAATAGCTACATATATGACAACCCAGTGCAACTTGCTCAAATGGAAGATAGTTGAGAAAAGGAAAACAGAGATACAAGAGAGATGCCAGCCGTGAGCCTCCCAAGCAAAAACAAGCAGCATTTTTGGAGTTCCTATGTGTTGCCATGGGTTTTTGTCAGGCACTGTCTTCAAACTTACAGAGTATGCCAGCTATCCACGTGAATTTGATACTCAAAATGAAAGGTCTTTGCCATCACTGTGGTCAGGAAATGTCACACACTTGAAAACTTTACACTTCGTACACAAGATGTATCCAATCTGCAAGAAAGGGTGGAAATAGAAAAGGTGAGTACTGAAAAGTATCACTAACTGGCATAAAAAACCAGCCACTATAGACGGTCCTGGATAAGGTATGATTAGGGATGACAGTGGACTGGATGGGGCAGATGTCTGAGGGGAGTGTCTTCAACCCACTTCACTTCTGGAACTTTGTATCCACAACTGTCCACCTCCATACAGTGACCAAATTAGACATTCACCACCTCCACTTCCAAGAAAATATTCAGAGGAATATTGGAGTTCCCTTCCTCCAACAATATTTTATCCTCATATCCTCTAATGCAACATCAAATTATTATATGAACACCCAAACTATATTTGCTGACCTTGTATCCAACAAAAGTAACCAAAACCATAGGAGTTCCACCATTAAAATCCAAAAAACACCATGGAAAAAATAGAAATTCCCACAATCCACAAAAATAACTATCGAACATAGTATTTTACCTGATTGGTCACATGATCAAAGTTTTAAGTGATATTTTTTGTTTTGCATCAGAATGTGCTTCCAATTGAAGATCAAATTATTTGAAGAATTGGCAAAGTATGGTGGCGTTCATCTAAACCCTTCCTAAATTTTGTAATGTGGGCGCCTTATGCATTGTGCCACTCCTTTGTTATCAAGATACGAAATAAAGGGCCTTAGAGATTGACACTTAGTGAGTTCTGAGTCCCATGCAGGAGGTTTCTTGCATTACAGGCAACAAAAGATCAAACTACTAAATAATAAATCCTAAGAAAATATCTTCTAAGAAAATTTTTGATAATCTGGAAAAACTATTTCCGAGCTTCACAAACAAATCCACCCCAAAAAGAAAGCTGTTTTACAAAATGTGAGATCACATTGATGTTCTTACATGCGCCAACTGGCAAACCGGCTATCGGATAGAGCCATTTTCCTAGCCATTGGCAATTTGAATTTAGAATTTAAAGGAATTAAATACTCTCGATCTTGGATTCAAACTTGAAAACATATACAATAAATAAAAATATATAGACATAGGAGGATGCATTTTGGAAGTAAGAAACCCATTTGACGTCTTTTCACCTGTAAATAATTCTCATTTGAATCCTATAAAATTAATCTAGTTTCCCTCCACGCTCCAATTTTTTATTATTCAATCAATCTTTCACGATATCACGTATCTACCTAGACAAGTGGAAGTGTTTAAGGGTCCTTTCGGGGAGTAATTTGTCCGCTAGAGATCCTTTTAGTATTAAAAAATTTTGTAATGCTGAGATAGACTCCTGATAAATAAAATAGGAAATTGAATCATCTCAATCATTTCAGCAGCAGAAAGTTTGTCAAATACTTCCATATTACATAAACTGAAACTTCCCAAATATTTCAATATTCCATAAGATACAAATTCATATTATTTTTTTAAGTTACATAATTTTTTTTCCTAACATCAGTTGATAACTCAACTTATTCTATAAATTCAGACCAAACTATTTGAACATATAACAATAAAACACAGAGAAGTCTGCTAATTCATACAAGAGAAGAATTTGACCAGAAATTCAATTGTGCTACACTTGTAGTTCTAATAAGTAAGGACACTTGACTTGGCTCATCACTGGGTATAGAATTTCAATTGTATATGCAATCTTTGAGAGAGCAACATTACTATAAACAAATTGAAAGTGTGAGAATTAGTGTGTTCTTCCAAAATACATGGTAGATGGTGTCTAGTGTATCCTATTGAAATCACTAGAATATAGCTGGGTAACTGGGGATGATTGTGTTTAAGTGGCTGGAGTGGCCTTTGAAATCAGTAGGGATTACTTACATCACATGAGATGGTATCTAGACAGAGATGACTACATGTTGCACAAATTATTGAATCTTGTCAAAAACACCGTTTTGATCCATAGATTAGGAATTCGGCAAGGAGAACCGACTACTAAAGGGTGCTTCTTCTATGTCCTGCAATAAGACAAGGGCAAAATCTACTGTTCATATTCTTCTCTCACAAATTGCATTACTTACTGCTGCTGCATCAGATCAACAACGGAGATTGTGTCATTAGATTGTCATGTTCAAGCACTTATTACTCAGAAGATTTACCAAATGAAATTTCAGTAATTAACGATGTGGTATCATGCCAATCTCTTAGAAGTTATCACCATGATAAACCTAAGGCCCAGCACAGTTCTCCACATAATAAAGCATCCTGATACTGTCCACATGCTGGACATTCCTACATAAATCAAGTGAATAAATATGCTTAGATAATCAAGAACGTAGGAAGGGGCCAGTATACTTCTTACTAGCAAACTGCCATAAAACCAGAAAGAGTACAGCCAGCAATAGAATAAAACTTTGGTTGAGTGGACAATATTATTGGGCTAGAATTTTGCCTATAGGGTCAAACAAGTGGGATATCTATGCAGTCTTCTCAATGATAAGACTGTATCGCTGCTTGAAGTGGTAGGACCAAAGTGGACAGTGCTGATGTCAGAATTTTTGCCATCAATATGGATACACGAATTCCCTTACTGAAAAGTGAAATGCAAACTATCTGAAGGTATTTTCTTCTCATACTTCCAAGAAACAATGTGGCACTACTTACAGCTCTGCAAGATGGACACCGTCGATAGATCCGATTGGTTTCAGACTTCACATTAGTTTTTTGTCCTTTACAAAAATCACAAGTCAACCATCCCGTACCATTGCAAGGTTCACACATAATTCCTGTTTCAGCCTGTAATTTTAAAGAAGCCACGTCAGAGCCAACAGTCAACTCAACTTTGGCTTTTCATTGTAGGGGGGTGTGGGAGGATTGACCTCAGGGGGCTTACCACTTTTTTCAAGAAAAAAGAAAGAAAAAGAATAAAGACAAGGCAGGATAACAGCCCTTTTCACCCAATCAATAAAGTTTATATTACTGAACCCAAAAAAAAAAAAAAAAAAAAACAAAAAAAAAGAATGGGAAGATTAGAAACTCAATGTACTCATTCGGTAAAATGGTTGACAAAGAGAGATGAATTAGATGTATATATGAATCCATCTTCTCAGACATAAATTCATGCTCTCAATTTTGGATCTTGCATGTCTGTGAATACTTGGCAAGAGAAGTAAGAAGTGAGAAAAGGGGCCCGGTACCTATAACATCGTGTTGTGAATGAAAACACTCAGAACCATGGTCTCTGAGGCAGGAAATAGTGGATTTTTGAGGATTTCAGATTAAATCGACTTATTAGGCATAGAAGTTCAGTATTTGTGCTTTAAAGTAGTGTCAGAATATATAAAAAGTCCACCAAGAGTGAGATGATTGTGGAAAAGATGATCTAAAATAGACAATGCATTCCAAGATGGCATCGAGTAGCTTTGTTGATCTTTGTTTGCTCATAATTTGGACGTGTAAAACTGCAAATTCAAATTGGAATCAAAGTATGACCATCTCAGCTTATTTTTAGTTCAACACGTTTGAGGCAATTATCCCATTGACGTTGACAATTAGTAATTTCCTATCCTTTTCCTCCAGCTCAACATGGAAACAGCCTCTTTGTATAAAAGAGATTAGGCTACATAAACCTAATCCATCCCAAAGACTGCAATACAGGAAATCTCATGCACTATCCTTTTTCTCCCTAAAGTCAAATAAAACATACAAATTCAAGAGATTTTTCATAGGTTTACTCCAAAGTTTTACTTTTCTTATAGCTTCCTTAATTTAAGTTATATCACACACGGCTGATCTGACAAGTGATGCAGCAGATTGGAACAATTCACGTTGACATTCATGATCTAACAACTAGGAATTCGAGTTTAATACACTCGCAAAACATGCGCTCAATTTGAAAATGCGCATAACTCAAGTTCATTCATGTACATCGATGAAATTGCAACTCTCAACAATCAGAGGAGAGAAATTTCTCTAACTAAAGAGTTGATTGCACTTAGTCAAGCATTACGGTCTCCACCAAAATATTCTCATACTTTGGCAGAATAGATTTAGATTGGCCTGCATCAAGTTAGCCACAAAGAAACCCGCCACGGAAACGATGGCGGAAGAGTGTGAGAAAAAGTCACCTTTCCTAGCACTGGCTGAGCGGCTAAGCAAAGGACAGGTTTCAAGATGCTACTACTCATCCTAGACAGTGAAGTTGGAATTGCCTGCAACACACTAATCCCCGCGCTGGGCAAAAAAATTGCCATTAGCTGTACCTTCAGCCGCTAACCACTGCTTCATCCTCTCTTCATTCCCTCGGCCCGGTTAGGATAACCCCCTAATCGCCAGAAGTCGATTGGAAAGTGCACCCTAGAATTTCATAAAATCACAACTTTGCCACCCTCCCCCGCTGCATTAAAACTTATATCACTATTTTCCTTAGCTTTTTTTATTTAATCATATTTT
>JAODPA010099850.1:0-21508 GCA_025585075.1 Nepenthes mirabilis
TAATGGTGGATTTTTATTTCTAAATTATAATTGTTGCGTTCCGGGCGCACGGTTGTCGTACGGATTAGAGAATCTTCGGATTCCTCAACATGCGGCAGCTTTGGGAGAAGGGCCTGGTCTCTGTCTCTATAAACCTGGACCTGCAAAACACAAACAACAAACAAGAGGTCAGAGGTCCGGCAGGATTTCTCCTACCGAGGCCGCTTGACGCTCAAGTCAGCAAATTTCCGCAATAAACGGAAATGGCGCACACTAAGAGCGGTGCGCAGGTGTATGCTGTGGAAGCGTAAGAGATGCTTGTGCGGTGATATGAAGAATGCAGTGAGCAGGTGGTGGAAGGCCTGGATTCCTTGGTACACCGCTGCGGGTGGCTAACGTTCCCGTAATCTGAGGAGATGTTGGGAGGAAAGAGTGAGCTGGCTATTGCCGATGGAAGCGAGACGATCCTCAGTTTCGGCTCGTGACTTTGTTGCGGTCGAGTAGAGGAGAAGGGAGCTGTGAGTATGATTCGTCGTTGGAATCGGAGTTTATCAGTCAATGTGAATGCTGAAAAACGTTCGTGAGAGAGCTCCAAATTCAGAGAGGGTGAGGGAGGAAGACCCACTCTCTGTGGGGTGTGAGGACCCTTATAGGCCTCTTCTCCTTAGACTCGGTGTGCCAAGGTGTCCGTTGCAAGGACTCTTTCGCCGCTGGTCGCTGTCGTGGACCGCCGGTCGCGCCGGCGGCCCTCCTGCTGCAGTCGGTAGGTTTCTGGCATTGGAGGCCACGCCTGATTATTCTTAGAACGAGGAGGGGCTGGCCGCCTGCAGGTAGTTGCGTAAGCCGCTGGTGCAGCGCCAACTGATTTCCTGTCATCTCCACCCACGCCTCCCCGCCTGTAGCGCATTAAATGCGCTGCAGGTTCCCGTTGCATTTTGCCAGCGTAGGCTTCTCGTGCGTTCTGGTGCCTAGGCTGGACTCACCATTTCATCCGGGCTTTTGGGCTTTTCGTGGGCTGCGGATTTTCTTCATGGGCCAGGACATGGGACCCAACAATAATGTTGTTAAAATAATTTTGAATCAATTAGAAATAATTATATAATAAAATTTTAAAGAAAAATTAGATATAGGAAATCAAACATAGCACCTAAACTGTGTTTATACATATCTTAGGTAGAATGCATGCATTTAAGGAGCTCATATGGAATGCTTGAGCGTGTTTTGTATAGATTGGGTGATATCTGATATATGCTATGTAATGCTCATACGTTATTTGAATAAAATGTTAGTAATTAAGTCACGCCTAATGCTGCATATTGTGCGCACCTAAGGGTTATGGTAGTGCTTAATGCGTACATGTCTAGTGCTTGTATGTTGATTTGATTATATAAGGTTTGTAAACATAGTTTTTGGTTATTTTTACGGGAAAGAAAATGAGAAGAGAGATAAAGACAAGAAGAAGAAAATAGAGGAAGAGAAGGAATTGGACATTAAACCTTTATTTTGCCAAATTAGTCAAATCAAAAAGATAAAGCAAAGTGTTCTAAATTCATTTTTTTTATTTATCTTCAAATCCTTAATTTTATCTTGATTTCTTATTTTGATATATATATATATATATCACCTTTTAGCTTCCTCACTTTAAATATTATTATATACATGTGATTTTTACTAAAAAAATTGATATTTATCTTAGTGCCCGACAAAGTACTACCATTACCACCGGTCTCTAGGTCATACCACTGAGAACTGCTAGACCCTGCAGAGGAAAATCGAAGACCTGGTCTGCCGCGGGCATCTCACCAGTTCTTGAAGAACTCCAGGCAAGCCTCTGAGTCTGCTGCCGACGAAGCCAGTGATTTTCCCAGGAACCGAGTCTCAACCGGCGTTATTACTATGATCTCGTGCAAACCGGCCAGAAGCAATGGCCGTGACCAGCCAGAGGCCGCGTCCAGTAGCAAGAGAGCGAGAGTATGGGTTAGAACTAATATCATTAGTTTTAACAACGACGATATGACACATGTAACTTTCCATCATTCAGACCCTATTGTTGTATTAGTTATCATTTCAAACGGTACACTTGACTATCAATTGAGACGAGTTTTTATTGATAATTGAAGCTTTCGCGATTTGTTGTACATTGATGCGTTTTTTAAACTTGGTCTAAAAAAGAATCAGATGACAGCAACCGAGTGACCCCTTTACGGCCCGGACAATGAACCAGTACTCGTGCAGTGAGAGATTTAACTGGAGGTCACAATGGGACTCACCCGCAAATAGCTACGCGAGCACTCACATTCCTCGTTGTCGACCTGCCATCGGCTTACAACGCCATCTTGGGCCGACCGTTCCTAGCCGCCTTCGGGCAGTGTTGTCGATACCTCACCTGAAGGTGAATTCCCAACACCGTATGGAATCAGAGAAGCATTGGGCGACCAGATGATGGGGCGAACGTGTTACCTATCTCAAGTCACGCCCGCCACTCCAAGCCGACCCACCGAAGACCAAGACTTCCACGATGAGGCGTCACTGCAATAGGCTCAGTCGGGCGAGGTGACAGAACTGGTCCCCTTGGACCCTGGTGAACCAAAAAAGTGTGTATGAGTCGATAGATCCCTCTCTGAGTCGGGCTGAAGCCACCTCGTGGACTTCCTCAGGCAAAACTTTGATGTCTTTGCATGGATTCCTACCAACATGTCTGGGATAACGGTTAGAGTAATGGTTTACAACTTAGGCCTCGATCCCGGTCACAAATCCATCAGCCAAAAGCGTAGGAACTACTCCATCGAAAAGTTGGTAACCATAAAAGAAGAGCTGAAGAAGTTGCTAGACGCCAAATTCATAAGGGAGGTTCAATACCCAAATTGGCTATCGAATGTCGTACTCGTGAAGAAGAGTAGCAGCAAATGGCGAATGTGTGTCGAATTTACCGACGTGAACAAAGCATGCCCGAAAGACAGCTTCCCGCTTCCTCAGATCGATTAGTTGGTGGACTCCACATCTGGACATGAACTCCTGAGTTTCATGGATGCCTACTCAAGCTATAACCAAATGAGGATGAACTCAGACGATGAGGAGCACACCTCCTTTATGACCAAGCAATGGACATACTGCTAAGAGGTCATACCCTTTGGTTTGAAGAACGCCGGCGCGACTTACTAGTGACTAGTGAATAACTTGTTCAAAGCCCAAATTGGCAGGAACGTGGAGGTATACGTATACGACATGCTCGTCAAAAGCAAAGTAGCTGACAACTATGTTTGCGATCTGACAGAAACCTTCGAAGTACTTCGAGCCCATAGGATAAAGCTCAACTCGGCCAAGTGCATATTCGGGGTAACCTCTAAAAAATTCCTGGGCTTCATAGTGTCCCAGTGCTACATCGAAGTGAACCCGAAAAAGATCAGAACCATTCTCGACATGAACCCTCTGCGGACCGTGAAGGAAGTCCAGAAGCTTACAGGGCGACTCGTCGCCCTCTCGCGGTTCTTGGTTAAGTCCGCGGAGAAGTATCTACCGTTCTTAAAGGCCCTTAGAGAAATGAAGACGTTTGGGTTCCGATGGGTGGACAAGTGTGAGGCTGCGTTCTAGGAGTTGAAAACGTACCTCGCCAGTCCTCTGCTCCTAACCTCCCCTTCGAAAGGCAAGGACCTATATCCCTACCCGGCAGTATCAGACACGGCTCTAATTTTGGTGCTTATTTGACAGCTAAAAAATGTGCAACGACCAGTGTATTACGTGAGTAAAGTGCTGACGAACACGGAGTCCCGATACCCTCAGGCCGAGAGAATCGTAGTGGTCCTCATCTACTTTGCTCGAAAGTTGAGGCCATACTTTTAAGCTCACCGAATCGTCATGCAGACCGACCAGTCCTTGAAGGCGATCCTCTAAAAGCCCGAGACGTTTAGACGACTGGTCAAGTAGGCTATAGAGTTGGGCAAGTTCGACGTAGAGTTTCGACCAAGACCAGCTTTTAGGGACCAAACTCTCACGGACTTTATAGTCGAAACGACAACCCCCGTCCTAGATGCCCTAGACCAGACCAAAGGCGCAAGCACCACAGACGCTCCGATATGGACCCTTAATGTTGATGGGTCATCCACACAGACGAGCAGTAGGGCCGGAGTCATGCTCGAAACCCCAGACGGCTCAGAGATCAAGTACTCCCTGGTGCTAGCGTTTCTAGCCATCAACAATGTTGCGGAATATGAAACCCTCCTCGTAGGGCTCCCGCTAGCCAAGGAATGCTCTTTAAGAGCATTGGTCATGCACAGTGACTCAGAGTTAGTGGTCAACCAGATCAGGGAGTCTTTGAAGTATCAAACCCGCAACTCGCTAAATACTTAGCGAAGGTGAAGGCCCAATTCCAAGGGCTCAAAAAGTTTGAGATTGAACACATCTCGACATCAGAGAACTAGAAGGCCAACCAACTAGCCAAGGACATAGCGATGGGATCTCAAGAGCAGTATGCCAGGAGCATGCGGGAAGTTCTGGTCATACCCAGCATCGATGACTGAGAACACGAGGTGCTACAGATAGCTGAAGACAACAACTGGATGACCTCATACTGGAAGTACTTGACAGACGGAACACTATTAGAAAATCTTGAAGAGGCCAAGCGGATAAAAAAGACGGCCGGCTGATACACGATCATCGACGGGAGGCTATATCGACGGGGATATTTGACTCCCTACCCAAAATGTCTCACGCCGCGGAAAGAAGAATACGCACTAGGCGAAATCCACCTTGGTGTGTGCGGCTTGCACATCGGAGGGAAAAACCTCGCATTCAATATCATGCGGTAAGGTTTATTTTGGCTCACGATGAATTGAGACGCTATGAACTTTGTCAAAAAGTACGAGAGTTGCCAAATCTAAGGGTCCCTGACCCATCAGCCGCACATGGAGCTACAGAGCCTGCAGGCCCCATGGCCATTCACGCAATGGGGGCTCGATATCATTGGGCCTATGCCCTTGGCCTCTAGACAGAGAAAGTTTCTCATCATCGGTATTGACTACTTCACCAAATTGGTCGAGGCAACTCCTTTGACAGGCATAACCAAGCAGAACGCAATAGAGTTCATTTATCAGAATATCGTTTGTCGGTTTGGGATCCTTGAGGTCATAGTGACTGACAACGGAACCCAATTCAATGGCAAACAGTTCACTAAATACTGTGCAAGCTTGCGCATCAGATTGGTTCACACATCCGTGGTGTACCCACAAGCCAATGGCCAGGTTGAGGTAACCAACCGGATACTGTTTCACGGATTGATGACTAAACTTGAGGATGCAGGGGGCTCCTGGGCTAATGAGCTACCTTCTGTGCTCTGGTCATACCGTATGACCCCACGGGAGCCCGTGAGGGAGACACCCTTTAGCCTCTGCTACGAGGCTGAAACGGTCGTCCCCAACGAAGTGGGGCTCCCAAGCCTTCGGATTGAATGTTTTGACCCCGTCAGCAACTCCCAGAGGGTCATAGAGTGCTTGGATCTACTCCAGGAAGTTTGTGACACAGCATGCCTAACGACGGCAGCCTACTAGCAGCACATCGCTCGGTACTACAACAAGCAGGTGAAGGCTCGCCCGCTCAAGGTCCGAGATCTGGTCCTCCAGAGTATAGAGGCGACGGGTAAGACCTCCTATAGGAATAAGCTCTCCCCGATCTGGGAGGGCCCATTCCTTGTCTCGACGATCCTCCTGAATGGAGCGTACAAGCTACTCACCTAGGTTGGCAAGTTGGTCCCTTGAACCTAGAATGCCACCCACCTCAAGAAATACTATCAATGAGGCGCAGGCACGCCGAGGTAAGCTGTGCATACATGAATTGGAATGCTTGTACGTATAACATGTTTGTATTAATAAAACTGTTATTATTGTCTGTTTACTTGATAGTTCATTCGAATGTATACTTTCTTGCCATTTTTACAAAGTATAAACGGCCTAAACTGCCCCTAAGTCTGGATGGCATTCGTCCGCCTGTAAAAAGAAAACATTAGCTCCTCGCCAAGCGGCCCATGTGCGGTCGAATTCCAAACTTTGGCTCCACGCCGAAGGGCCCCAAGCGGCCATGAAACCTTGGCTCCACACCAAGCAACCTATGTACGGTCAAATTTTAAACCTTAGCTCTACGTCGAAAGGCCCCTAGAGGCAGTGAAACCTTAGCCCCGTACCAAGCGACCCACCTACAGTTGAACCTCGAACTCCAACTCCTTGCTAGATGGCTCTAAGTAGCCATAGAACCGTGGCTCTATGCCAAGCAGCCCGGATGCTATTGAACAAGTGGGCCAGGGGGCTCCGGAAGCTCCCAACAAAATGGCCATCAAAACCTTAGGGGGCCTAAGTGCCAAGCGTGCGGCAACCTTCTCAGAAGAAGAGCACAGTCAACGACGGTTGGTAGGCTAAGACCATGTGCACGAAAGTGACAATGCCCTAAGCAAGGTTGAGCATCGAGACGGTGTCATGCATACAACGGCCTAAGACCCGACGTCCGGCTGCTGTGGCCTTAAAACCTAGCTAGCCCTCGAGATACTCCACCGGGCGTGTGACGACGTCCGATTCATTGGACAGAGCATCCCACTACTCACGAGATGCAACGACATCCTCAACCAAAAGACGAGCACAGTGCAAGAGGCTCTTGAAGCGAGCCTTGGCGACGAAAGCATGATAGCTTAGCCAACGCTATGATAAGACCTTATCATAATAATATGAAAAATAAGGGAAGAAGGTAAAGCGAAAAGAGACTATCCTTCATTCAAGTCGAAGATTATAAAGTTCCTCTCGAAGAGCTACATACACAAAAAGTGAGCAAAATGCGGCTGCCTACGAACTTGAAGGTCCTGTCCCCTCTAGGAAGTCGATCAGGCGCAAGCGATCGTCAATCCCATCGTTAGAAGGATCAAGGATCCCTGCAGAAACAACCAGAGCTGCAACAGAGACTATGCGACATGTGAGGTACTGGTTTTCAAGATATAGTAAATTATAGTAATTAAGTTAATATAATTAAGTTTAGAATGAATAGACTTAAGAAAATGGAGATCGGATCGCCGTTGAAGGAGAATGAGGGCCCTGCTTAATGGAGACTCGAGCGAGGCTGGAGGCGCAAAATCTAGTAGGGCTGTGCTCGATGGAGGCTCGAGCGCAACTTGAGAGCAATTAACAGAAGGGTCGCGCTCGAGGCGAACCCGGCAAGAGCTCGATGGAGGCTCGAGCATAACTCGAGCGCGATTTCCAAAAGGTCACACTCGAGGTACCCCGATTGGCGCTCGAGCGCTAATTAGATATTTTGCGTCACCGACTTACTGTTTTACATTTTAAATAGAAAAAGGGGGAGAACCAGGGCACGATGAGTTGGAGCAGAAGAGAGTTAGGGTATGAAGAGGAGAAGGACAGGGAAAAAGAGAAAGATAAAGAATTCTAAACGATTTTTGACCTAATCAGAGTAAGAAAAATAGTAAATCAGGTTGAAATAAGTGTACTATAAGCTCTGTCTTTCATTGTTGCTGCTTTTTGCTATCCTCTTTTGGGTGTATTGCTCTAATACCCTTTGCTTCTAAGATTTGTTATGTAATGTTGCATGTTTTCTAATTCTCATAATTTTATGAATAAATTGCATGTTTAAGTATGGATATTATAATTTATGGGTTCAATTTTACTGTTTAATTTGTGTTTCATATCTGAATTTTATTCCGAACATTTCTCTCAAGCCTAAGCTCGAAAATGAAGGTATGACTTTGAAAATTCTTGAGTTATGGAATGAAAATATTATACTGTAAATTATTTAAACTTATCGGATGATTTTATCTAAAATCTTGTTAAAAGATATGCTGTTTAAAATTATTAAAAAATCTAAAGCTATCTGAAGACTTAGTTATGTGAAGTTGTAGTGTTCTTTAAAGAATAAGAATTAAGGCTAAGAAATAAGAATAAGTGTTCCCTAAGTTAAGTTAAAATCAGTAAGAAATTGGACCAAGGATTGTTATTCAGCGGGTAATATTCTCTGACATACCTTAGAATATTACAGTGGTAATCGAGGATAATTCCGTTCATAGAGTGATATGTGGATCACCTTCCTCAGAGCGTTATTATGGAGGATAAGAACTGAGAACTCATAGCTATCATGCATTTGAGATGTAAATAAGGAAGAAACTCATGACTATTCTATCTTCGGGATGTAAATAAGGGGAAACCAATGGCCTTTGTTTGTATGAAATGAATACAATCTATCATCGATTATTCCCTCCCTTAATTGGTAGGGCCTACTAGTTTTGATCCCTCAAGATAATAAAATTTATCCTAAAGGACGAGTAAGGTTGGACCTATTCTATGAATTCAATCTATTTTTTGACTAAGCTAAGTGGAAGAAATAACTGAAGGAGAAGATAAAATAAGCAAAGATAAGATTTTTGTCTACAAGTTCATGTTCATGTATCGGTTCATGCTTTTGCATTATCCATATGCATGTTTGCCTACTAATTTCTTCGATATATCTTTATATATGTATGTGTGTGTTTTATATGTAAAATTTACATGTTCTTATTATTATAATATCTTATTGAGTGATTGGCTCACTCATTGCTATTTTTATCTACCCTTTCAAATGAAACCAATAAGCTAATACCTGATGAGAAAGAGTAAAGATAGGGAATAGTTAAGGAAAGATTGCTGGACCTCGGAGACTAAAAATTTAGATGTGTTGGATGTAATGTGAATGTAAATAACTGATGCAAGATTAAATATTGTATGTTATTATGGTATAGTATGCTTCCACAGGTTATTTACGGATTATAGTTATGCTTTCATAGGTTGGATTTTTGATTTGTACAGCTTCTTAGACGGCATCTCTTATTAGATCCAATATGGTAGCTAAGATTGCTGTATTGGAGTCATGAATGTAATGGTATTTTGATTTGATCCTGTGTATGTGTTGTGATTAAATTTTAAAATCTACATATTTATATGTCTTATACAAGGTTTATTATTCAGATTATGTGTATGGTTATTGTCCAGATTTAGGGAAGACTCTACTCAATTTTGTACAGGAATTAATGTATTTATAAATATTAGCATATTAATTTGATTTGGTTAAGTATGTAAATTGATGAGGGTCATTAGAGGACTATGATCCGTTTCATCACAGGTAGTATCAGAAAAAAGAGATACATTAGGGTTGATTGATCTTAAAGCAGAAGTTTAGATTTAGTCCAGGTAGAAGTGGTATAAGGGTAATTAGGATTAGATGGAATGTTTAGGTATTGACCCCTAGATTTAATCTTGAAATGCATTGAATAATTGCTAGCCCCTCCCTCTAATCTGAATATGCCGGATTAATTGATGTTGCGATATTTTTGGTTATAGGGTAATAGCATGGCAAGTAAAAGAAGAAATATCCGAGTTGGTACTAGTGCCAATCAGGATCAAGAGGATGGATGGCTCACATAATAGAATAATTGGTTATAGCATAATTGAACCTATTAGGAATGATGGTTCATATAATAGAATCGATGGAGCAACGTCATATGGCTCTGGTTCCTTCTCTGAACCCAGCCCTAGCAAATGCTTATCCAACGGTGTATGAGAGATTTATAGCTGAGCAGGTGCCTGAATTTTTAGGAGAATCTAATCCAGTAAAGGCAGATATTTAGATTCAGAGACTAAAGAAGGTGTTTGTTGTTATCCAAAGTTTCGAATGGGATAAGGTCACTTTTGCAGCATATAAATTAGAGAAAAAAGTTGATAGTTTGTGGGTAATGAAGAAAAGGGCATTGGGTATGCCTGATGAAGAAATTATTTAAAAAATATTTGAGAATGCCTTCATGGAGAAATATTTTCCTTCTAACCTCCACGATCAGAAGGAAGAGAAGTTTATGCGGCTTAGGTAAGGGAGCCGCACTGTAGCAAAATATGATGCGAAGTTTACTGAGTTGTCCTGGTATGCACTGTATATTGTGGAAGATGAGTTAAGAAAGGCTAAGAAATTCCAACAATAGTTAAGGGATGAGATTAGAAAGCAGCTAGTGACGCAAAAACTTCAGACTTATACTGAGATCTTAGACAGACTCTGATATTCGAAAAGGAGCTTGGGAGTCAAAAGTTTTTCCTTAAGAGGGCAGCTAATCAAATGAGTTCTTATACGGGATCCGATTTAGGACCCCCAGGACCTTCTAAAAAGGCGAAGGTGTCAAATAAAGAGAAAAGTAGCACCGAAGTTTAGTCAGTGTCTAGTTCCTAGGCGTCAGCAACAAATTGCATCCACTGTGGAAGGAAGCATTCGGAGAAACCTTATTTTAAATTGACGGGTACTTATTTCAGTTGTGGTCAATAGGGCCATCAAATCAAAGATTGCCCCTACCTAAGAGGATGGAGGCAAAGAAGCCTACTATGCTAGCTTAAACATTTACGGTGACAATTTAAGACGCCGAAGTATCACCAAATGTGGTTGAAGGTACTCTTCTTATTTGTGTAGTTTCAGTTTATATTTTATTTGATTTAGGATCTATACATTCTTTTGTTTCCTTATAATTTGTGTGTCATATCACATCAATTTTAAAAATCTTAGATTATTCCCTAACTGTATCAACACCTATAGGATTGTCGGTAATTACTGATAATATATATCTGGAGTGAATGGTTGAGGAGAATGTGTTGCATTTGCTGGAAGATTTGATATTGTTGGATATATGTGATTTTGACATTATTTTGGGAATGGACTTGCTGACAAATTATCATGCCAGTATAGATTATTTTTTAAAACGGGTATATTTCACTATCATTGGAATTGAGTCCTTTTTCTTCCAAGGCATTAGGAGGAAGAATATACCCGTGTTGATTTCGGCATTGCATGCCAAGTATTTGATTCGGAATGAGCGTTAGGCTTATTTGCAATATGCCAGCACCATTGGAAGTCATAGTGTGCCGGCGAAAAATATTTTGATTGTATGTGAATTTGAAGATGTATTTTCAGAGAAGTTGCCTAGGTTACCTCCCTATCGGGAGATTGAATTTAAAATTAAGGTTATTTCTGGTGCTAGCTCGATTTTAAGGGCACCATATCGTATGGTGCCTGCTGAGTTGAAGGAGTTAAAGTTGCTATTATAGAAATTGTTAGATAAGGGTTTTATTAGGCCTAGTGTATCTTCATGGGGTGCACCGATGCTGTTTGTTAGGAAGAAGGACGGGTCCTTGCGGTTACGTGTGGATTATCGTGAACTAAATAAGATCACGATAAAAAATAAATATCCATTGCCACACATTGATGATTTATTTGACCAACTACAAGGATCCCAGGTGTTCTCTAAGATATACTTGCGATTGGAATACCATCAGTTGAGAATTAAGTAGGAGGATGTGGCCAAGACAGCTTTTCAAATGAGATATAGCCACTATAAATTTCTTGTTATACCATTTGATATTACTAATACTCCTGCCGCTTTTATGGGTTTGATGAATTGGGTGTTTCGACCATATTTGGATAAATTTGTGGTGATATTTATTGATGATATTTTGATCTACTCCAAAAGTCATGACGAATATAAGACTCATCTGAGGATTTTACTCTAGGTGCTTTGTGAAGAGAAATTATATGCTAAATTAAAGAAATGTGAGTTTTGGTTGGAGGAAGTGATATTTTTGGGGCATATTATTTCAAATGGTGGAATCACTGTAAACCTAAAAAAGGTAGCGGTTGTTATTAATTGGAATAGGTCTATATCAGTAACTAAAGTTAAGAGTTTTCTCGGTATGGTAGGGTATCATAGAAGATTCGTAGAGAATTTCTCTCGGATTACATGCCCTTGAGTCAATTGACAAGGAAGGAGGCCAAATTTGATTGGATTGAGGAATGTGATTGGAGTTTTTAAAAATTAAAGGATCGCTAAATGACAACTCCAGTGTTGACTATCCTTGAGGGATCCGGTGATTTTGAGCTTTATTGTGATACCTCCAAAACGGGTTTTGGTTGTGTGTTGATGCAGAAAGGGAAAGTAGTTGCTTATGGGTTTAGAGAATTAAAGGTGCATAAAAGAATTATCCAATCCATAATCTGGAGTTAGCTGTAGTTATATTTTTCCTGAAGATTTGAAGACATTATCTCTATTATGAGAAATTTTTTATTTATTCTGACCATAAAAGTTTAAAATATTTATTTTTATAGAAAGAATTAAATATAAGGCAAAGGAGGTGGATTGATTTTTTGAAAGACTATGACTGTGAGATTTAATACTAACTCTGAAAAGCTAATGTAGTTGCTGATACTTTAAGCCGCCGATCAGACTTTGTGGCAAGGTTGCAATAAAATAGATAGAGATGTTGGATTACTTGAAATAGTGTGATAATCAACGATATGTTCGAGGTAACCAGATGATTCTATCGTATCTTTGGATTTAGCCGGAGATATTAAAAGAAATTAAGGAGAAGCAGATAAATGATCTTTTTCTTATCAATATTATTAGGGATTTGAGTAGAGACTCCAGGATCGATTTTAACGTTAGTATTGATCAAGTTTTGAGATTTAGGGGCCGTTTGTGTGTACCGGATGATAAAGAGTTACATGAGAAAATTATGAAGGAAGCTCACCGATCCCGATATACGATTCATTCTAGGACTAATAAGATGTATCAGGATTTTAAAAAAATATTTTGGTGGAGACATATGAAAAGAGAGATTGTGACTTTTGTGGAAAAATATCTTGTTTGGCAACAGTAAAAAGTGGAAAGAAGGAAGCCGTCTAGGTTGTTGCAGTCGATGCTCATCCCAAATTGGAAGTGGGAAGTTGTTGCAATAGATTTTGTATCGGGTCTACTGAGGACCCCAAAGAACCACGATACAATTTGGGTTATTATTGAACTGCTGACTAAATTGGCCTATTTCTTGGCGATCTGGATGACATATTCTCATGATAAACTGGCGCAGTTGGATATAAATGAGATTGTCAGACTCCATGGTGTACCTGCAACGATTGTGTCAGATTGAGATGCGAATTTTGTTTCTAAATTTTGAAAAAGTTTGTATTGAGAATTGTGGACGGAACTAAAATTTAGTACAGCGTATCACCCCCAAATAGACGGTCAATAGGAGCACACTATTTAATTTTAGAGGACATGTTGAGGGCCTCAATATTAGATATTAAAGAAAATTGGGATAATCATTTGGCCCTGACGAAATTTGCTTATAATAATAATTACCAAACAAGTATTGGCATGGCACCATTTGAAGCCCTGTATGGGAAAAAATATAGATCGTCGATTCATTGGAAAGAAATAGGAGATAAGAGACTTTTGAGTCCAAAAATTATCAAAGAGACAACAAAGAATATCTGATTGATTCACAAGAATTTAAAAGTAGCTCAGAGTAAGTAGAAAAGCTACGTAGACCAAAGAAGACCAGTGTTAAAATTTGAGGTCGGTGATTATGTATTTTTGAAGTATCGCCATCAAAAGAAATATTCAGATTTTGGGTGAAAGGAAAATTAAAATCGTAATTTATTGGTGCTTTCAAAATTTTGGAGAAAATCAAGGAAGTAGAGTACAGATTGGTATTGCCACCGAATTTGAAGGATATTCACGATGTATTTCACACGTCGATACTTCGTAAATATCCACGATCCCATGCATGTTATTGAGTTCGAGCCTTTATCGATTGATGATGATTTATCTTATATTGAGGAACCGATACGGATTTTTGGATCAAAAGGATCATATATTACGCACAAAGACCATTCCTTTAGTAAAAGTTTTATGGAAGAATTATTCACCCGAAGAAGCAACTTGGAAGCGTGAAGAGGAGATCCGAAACAAATATCCTCATCTATTTCCATGAGGTATGTAATTTCATTAAATTTTAATGACAAAATTTATAGGTGGGGAAGGATTGTGAGGTACGAGTTTCTAAGATATAGTAAATTTTAATAATTAAATTAATATAATTAAGTTTAGGATGAACGGATTTGAGAAAATGGAGATTGAATCGCAGCTGAAGGAGAATGAGGACCGCGCTCGATGGAGGCTCGAGCGAGGCTGGAGGCACAAAATCCGGTAGTGTCGCACTCGAGTCCATCGAGCGCAATTAACAGAAGGGTCACGGCCGACGAGTGCTCGATGGAGGCTTGATCGCAACTCGCGCGTGATTTCTAGAAGGTTGCACTCGAGGCTCCCCCGACTGGTGCTTAAGCGCCAGTCAGATATTTTACCCCACCGACTTACTGTTTTGCGTTTTAAATAAGAAAAGGGGGGAAGCAGGGCACGATGAGTAGAAGCAGACGAGAGTTCGTGCACAAAGAGGAAAAGGAGAGGGAAAAATGGGAAGATAAGGAATTCCAAGCGATTGTCGACCTGATCAGAGTAAGAAAAATAGTAAATCATATTGCTATAATACTCTTCGCCTCTAATGTTTGTTATGTGATACTATATGTTTTTAAATTCTCTCATATTTTTATGAATAAATTACATGTTTAAGTATGGATATTATGATTTATGGGTTCGATTTTGCTATTTAATTTGTGCGTCATGTCCGAATTTTGATCTGAACATTTCTCTCAAGCCTAAGCTCAAAAATGAATGTATGACTTTGTAAATTTTTGAGTTATGGAGTGAAAATATTATACTATGAATTAGTTAAACTTACCAGACGATTTTATTCAAAATCTTATTGAAAGATATACTGTTTAAAATTATTGAGAACTCTAAAGTTATCTAAAGACTTAGTTATGTGAAGTTAATGTGTTCTTTAAAGAATAAAAATTGAGGCTAAGAAACAAAAATTAGAATTTTCTAGGTTAAGTTAAAATCAGTAAGAAACTGGACCAATGATTATTATTCAGTGGGTAATATTCTCAGGCATGCCTTAAGATGTTATAGTGGTAATTGAGGATAACTCCGTCCATAGAATGATATGTGGACCGCCTTCCTTGAGGCATTACTATAGAGGACAAGAACTAAGAACTCATGGCCATCCTATCTTCGAGATGTAAATAAGGAAGAAACTCATGGCCATCCTATCTTTGGGATGTAAATAAGGAAGAAACTCATGACTATCCTATTTTCGGGATGTAAATAAGGAAGAACCCATGGTCTTTGATTGTGTGAAGTGAATACAATCTATCCTTGATTATTTGTTCCTTTAGTTGGTAAGGCCTACTAGCCCTGATCCCTCAAGATAATAAAACTTAGCCTAAAGGATGAGTAAGTTTTGAGCTGTTCTATAAATTTTAACATGTTTTCCGACTAAGATAATTGGAAGAAATAACTGAATGAGAAGATAAAATAAGCAAAGATAAGATTTTTGTCCACAAGTTCATGTTCATGCATCGTTTCATACTTCTACATTATCCATATACATATTTGGCTCCTAATTCCTTCAATGTATCTCTTTATATATATATGTGTGTGTGTGTTTTATATGAAAAATTTATATGTCCTTATTATTATAGTACCTTACTGAGCAATTGGCTTACTCATTATTTTTATTTATCCTTTTAAATCAAACTAATGAGCTGATACTTAATGAAAAAGAGTGAAGATAGGGAATAACTAAAGGAAGATCGCTAAACCTCGGAGACTTGAAATTTAGATATGCTTGAAGTAATGTGAATGTAAAAATTGATACAAGATTAAATTTTGTAAGTTATTATGGCATAGCATGCTTCCGCAGGTTGTTTATGGATTATAGTTATACTTCCACAGGTTGTCTATGGATTATAGTTATACTTCCGTAGGTTTGATTTTGGATTTGTACAAATCCTTAGATGGCATCTATTATTAGATCCAATATGGTAGTTGAGAAGATTGTATTAGAGTCATGGATATAATGGTATTTTGATTTGATTCTATGTATGTGTTGTGATTGAATTTTGAAATCTACCTATTTATATATCTTGTAATGGGTTTATTATTTAGGTTATGTGTATGATTATGTCCAAATTTAGGGGAGACTCTACCGAATTTTCTACAGAAATTAATATATTTATAAATATTAGCGTATTAGTCTGATTTGGTTAAGTATGTAAATTGACGGAGGTCATTAGAGGATTATGACCCGTTTTATCTTACGACGACATAGGCGTATGTCGTCCCAAAACCTTGCATCTAGAATTTAAGTAACCTCCTTTGGAGTGAGCTGAACCTGTGAGCTAGCTTCGGCTCGGGTGCACCGGTCCTACAAGCTAACAATGAGATCCCCAACCACCTACAGATCACCTCTCAGCTGCTCGATCTCCTGCTTCAGGATATCTACCTCACTCACCCAACGCTGCTCGGCCGCCCGTATACCCTCCTCCTAAGCCTGGTGGGCGCACTCGTCACACTAAGAAAGAATGATTTGAAGGAAGCAAGCTGCATCTGGGGTCTACAAAAGAGAAAAAAGGACAAAAGACATCACATAAAGGGAATTGGCAGATGAATCCCCAACTTGATAAGGAAAGACATTATACCACAACAAAGGGCACCTCCATAGCGCCAGGGGGCTCCTGCACAGCTCTTGGATTGGAAGCGCCTAGGGGCTCCGGCTGCTCAATAGCACCCTCTACCTTGCTCTCCGGAGCCCCACGACCGCAACCCCATCAGTAGTCTCCTCAGGCAGAGCAGCCTCAATGGCCTCCTTAGGACCAGGGACAGGTGGCTCAGGTGACACAATAGGTGGTGCCACAACCACCTCTGGGACATCCAAGGGCACAGCAACAGGCTCTGAATCAACTACCTCAATCGGCTCAATTGAGTCTATCACTACCTCCTCGTTGCCAGTCACGGCCACTCCTCTAAAGGACTCGACTGGCCACTCATCGGTAGAGAGTCCTGCCTCAACATCAAACGGGGAGCTTGGTGGGGACCCCTCACCCGAAGGAAGCTCAACCACGAGAATGCCATACTTTGCTAAGGCCACAGCTGGAATCGGAGAGCACTCGACAACTTTCTAAAGCAGCGGCGACTCAAGCTCTTGCACAGCGACAGTGGCCACGATGGGTGTCATCAAAGTAAGCCCAGCGGACTGACCCGACACGGTCGACAATATCAGAGCCCTCATACTGGAACTACCACTGGCTCCTCTCAACCTCTTCAAGGCTGCCACGTCCTCATCAGAGGGAGACCCAAGTAACAGTGACGAGCCTCTCCACTCAGGCGACTCCCTTGATGGCTCCCTTATGATCAAAGCTCCGACCTTCCTCTTCTGGGCGACAGCCGCCACCCCACTACCCGCGCGCTACCACCCAACGGCTACAATTATCTCGAGGGTCAAGTAATATCCCTAGGTGGCAAACGTCTCTATCGCTGCCTGTATGTTGCTGATCAGATCTTTCTCCTGCCTCACCTCCTCCTCGCTCACGTTTCTGGAGAAGAAATCACCCATGGGACCCCATACGGATGAAAACTCCCACTCTGGAGGGAGCGCTAGGAAGAAGAAACAGTTCTTCCAATTCTTCATCGAATCGGGGTTTGTACCCCGAAAACTAAAACCTGTGTGAGGAGACATTGAAAGCCAATCCTCCGATTGGACAAAGTGAAAAATTACCTTCACCGAGCATAGGCCAAACCCACCACCGTGATGTCTAACGAAGACGCACATAGTCACCAGATAGCGGATGGCGTTAGAGTGAAGTCAAGCCACAGGAACATTGAGCGCCTCAAAGATCCCATATAGGTCCAGCTCCATGGGAAAACGAAGTCTGCCCCGCAGGTGGTACTCATACACCGTAATGAAGCCCTGGTGGGGCGCTTTCGTCCTACCCCCTCACCAGGAAGGAGATGGACCCAGTCACTCGGAATGTGGTACTCAACCATCAGAGCAGCGATGGCGCTCACTGAGAGGACTGACTTAATGTCGCTTACTTTCTGGTGAATGGATGAAGAAGGAAAGCTTTTCTTCTTCATCATACTTGAAGCAAACAAACGCTTAAGTGTGAAAAATGGGAGGAAGAGCACTTTAAATAGGCATCGATTGGGAAGGCCAAGCGGCATCGTGCGGAAAAACGCGAGAGTCATCTCGAATGATGGCCATGATATTCGTCTCCTCAGCAGGGAACGGTATGTCTATCCAAGGCAGTCAATCATGGTAACTAACAGACTGGCACCTCCACTCACGCTGTAGTCGCCTGCCAAATCCCAACTGTCACACCATGCATTTAATGCGAATATACAAGCCATCAAAAGCAACGGCAGTAACCCTTTCGGAATTCAGGCAGGAAGGACAAAAGAGTCATCCGAACGCAATGAATTGCAATAAATAAGTTGCTTTGTCAATGAAGAAATTTTATTAAGAAATCTCACTAATAAAGTTTCTTTACAGGAAAGGATGACCAATGGTCTCAAAATACAACTATTTGCCCCCTTTGGGATCGGCAAGATTGGGAGTCATGAACTCGATCAACTCTGAGCGCATTCGGGTACCTGCGTTTTGGGAGTCTAGGAAGCCCACGTGAAAGCCTAGCACCACCAGTGAAGCTATTCTCTAGCTAAGCCGAATACCTTCCTAAAACCTCCCTTTCAGTATAGGAGCTAGCTCTTCCAGCCGAATTCTCAACCTCAACTCGGCTTCCTATCGTGTATGGATGATGTGTTCCTCCCTAAGCCACACTTGGCACTGCTCAAGTTCCTCCCGAAGAGCGGCAATCCGGCTTTGGGCCTACGAATTGACTTCGCTAACTGCGACGCTCTTGCCTTTGCCTCCTGCCATGCTTGCTTGAAGTGAGCTGCTCATGCTTGAGTCTGTTCGATTTTGGCAGCGGCAACTTGCACTTGAGCTCCATATCCTCCACTGCTTGTAGGACACGGTGGAGCGGCGCTCCCCCAGGTCTCCGGGGCCGAGAGGAGTTGGATGCTCCTTCGAATTCAAAGCCTGGTTGTACTCTTAGGAACCTCACCGGCCCAATGACTGAAGTCTATAAGTAGTGACCCTCCGCTACCACTGCGGCAAGCCCAGCCTCGTCGTGGACTCTCGACCTTTGCTCTCTCCATCGAGACTCCTTAGTGGGATGCTCGGACCTTGAAGAAGAGGATGACCTTTCCAACGGCCCTGGAACGACATCACGCGCCCTATTGGCCATCAGCGCGGCCACAGCGAAAGAAGGAAGGGAACAACTGCAGGCTCAGATTTTGCGCCTCATAGCGGCAAATGGATGCTTGATTTGAAGAAGTCCTTGGCATTTAAATAGCCAAAGCCTCCCCAAGGGGATAGCATCGTTTGACTAAGAAAGGGGGTTCCACCGCCCAACAAGGCATCTCCACATGGCAATGCCTTGAAGCATCGTGCCTTTTCAAAAAAGGGCAATTATGACACGATGACCCTGCAGTTCCCAGCGCATTAAATACAGGTGATGCATGGTTGACTCGCTCTCTATCAATATCGATCAGCCAGCCAAGGCATGGTACGAATGGCACAAGTTTGCAAGCGATTCCCCCCAGGCTATCCCGCCGACAGTCCAACCATGGACTCAAGGGATGGGCACTGGCAAGGAAGGCTGAAAGCCACTAAACACTTATAATAAGCGAGCAATCAAGCATGTATGGTGGCAAGAGGGCCTCACTTCCCTTGAGTCATACCGTGCGAAGCAACGAAAAAAAAATAGATTCAATGACACAAGATATAAAAGGTGAACTAATACTTTTATTCATTGAAGTTGTTTTTTACAAAGTACAAGGCGTGCATCAGTAAAAGTACGGAATGACGACAAATAAAGCGGAGTACAAGAAGCTCAGAATAATGACACCCTCGGGAGAGATCGACCTGGGGCATAGATGCACAACATCTCATTCTTGTCGCATTAACCCCAGTGTCAATCCCCTCCCAGAGGAACGAAGTAGATGCCAATGCCCCACGTCCGACGAAACGAGGTCCACCACAGCTGAAGGAATGGCATCCATCGGGAGTCCCACCGGAACCGCAACGCACCCGCATGCATCCCTATGGAACTTCGGGACTCGTCCTCTCTTCAGGCAGCATATATGGACGGCCAGCCATGGTAAGAGGCGACGACGGCATGCTTTCGAGGGAATGGAATCCTTGGAAACAACATGCCAACCTCACCGTGCTCCCCTTACGGCTTGGAGTCCTGGCAAGCCAGAGAGGAGGTGCATGACAACTGCAAATTGGCCGAGCCACCCTCGTTACAACGAGGAAGCATCTGTGGAAAAGGCGTGACAATAGACTTCAACAGCGATCGTAAATCTCCTGCAAATCCATCTGATTCCTTTGTGGAACTCCACAGGGCGTAGGACTAGCCGAGGACTCCGCATTGCTTCACCGACGAATGGCTAAGCACGAGTCACCCAAGTTGGGAACCCCCCAATTTATAGCCGTGTGAAAGCCCGACGAGCTGCCAAAGAGGCACGCCACCCGATGGCCATTAATCGAAAAATAGGAAAGCCATCAATGTAGAGTCGATTCACAGGCGATGAATATTTCCCAACAGAGTATCGAATCCCTGCGCCACCTCTGAAATGTTGCATATTAGCATGGGGAAGGAATGGCGTCGCTAAGTGACGAAGACCAGCGCATCTTGAGGAAGCCTTCTCAGGTAGTTGGCGGGATCCACCTTTGACATTTCAGGCCCCGGCAATGGGTTTTCCCCTGGTATGGGGGGCTAGTGATGGGTTCAGCACAGAAGTGGGTCAGAGTCAGCGAGGTTCAACCGAAAGAACGTGGGTCCAACCAATGGGGGGGCCCAAGCCCAACTATGGAATCCCGGTGAATCCAGAGGCACAGCCCACTTGGCTCCTTAGGTGAGCAGCCAATCAGCGTGTGCGCTCACTTGCAGAGACGATCACAGGCTGCCAGCACAGGGGGCGCATGATCAAAAGATGCCAACCAATTAGAGATGAGGTCAACGCTGACAAGCCGCAGCGTACACCGCCCTCGCAGCCACTTAATCAATTCGAGCACAGTCTGCAGACCTGGCTCCCAACGACGGTCTCCTCGCCTCAACAAAGTAACAACTAACACTGCTGGCAACCGCGATGCACAACGGCTGACGAATCCTAACAAGCCACTTGTCAGAGATTCCGGCTCTCAAAGTCTCCTTGAAGGAGCTTACAAATACTCTTTCTTGTTACGGGGAGAAGGACCGATGCTAGAATCCACTAAAAATTTTCCTAAGAGAGCCCGAGCGGTATCCAGAGATCAAGTATTCGATCCCTCACCTAACGCTCAAGGCTTTGAGGTGAAAGAACCAACTCTCTTCCCTCAAGCTACCACCATTCCACAATGGCGATAATGAGCCACCCATAGTGGTGCAGCCTACGAAGCTTAGACCCCCTCAAATATTCCACACACTCCCTTCATTCATGCATATTTGCATCCTCGTCACGTTTACTTCAACGCGAGCATCTCTCCGTTTATTGCAGAAGATTTTTGACTTGTGCATCGAAGTGTTTACAGTGGAACAATATCCCGTCATCCTCTGACCTCTTATTTATAGTTTGTGGTACACAGTGTCCAGATTGAAAGACGCGGAGACCGGACCTATTCGCGATCTGACCCAATAGGGAAATCTGAAGGCTCCCTAATCCGTACAAAAATTCGAACAGAGGAACGCATCAATATTATTT
>JAODPA010099861.1:0-21505 GCA_025585075.1 Nepenthes mirabilis
TATATATGACCTTCAGATAGCCGGATGTAGCTCCAAGCTGTATGCAGCCCAAACCGGACACGTCCCATAAACCCTTTCCCGCGCGCTAGAGGTTGTCCACCCTAATTGACTGTGACACAGAGGCTCTCCTCAGATGGCAACCTCCTTCGAAATGGGAACCCCTGAATGAGCGCACATCTCACAAGGGAAGCCCCAAAATCAGTGCATAGCCCACAATGGAAGCCCCAATATTCATGGCATGCAGCGTCACTACGGGGGAGGAAGGAATCCTTCCTTTCGATCATTGCGGCCCTAAATGGAGCCGACATCCCTTCTGTAGATGGTAAGGATCCCCTTAGGTAGCTGGCAACTAGCTTTGTCACTTAAGGAAGGATAGTGAGGTCAGACGACTATAAAAATTTCTGGGGACACACTCCAAAGGTATGCTCGCTCCAGTGCTCAAACACACACAAGCAATCTCACTTTCAAAATAATCGAGTGCCATTCTCTTTCCCACTTCTTGCTCTCCACGAACCTAGTGGCTAGAAAAGCTGCTCTACGAGTGCACCTTTGAGTTAGACTTCTAAATTCCCTTCCCTACATTATTTCCATTAAGTTTCGTTTTCACATTCTTCATTTTGGAAGAAAGATTCGTGACTTGAGTGTCGGAGGATAAACTGACAAGAATCCGAGATCGGGTCCCACGTCAACACAAACCCGAGAACCAGTTAGATTCGAATCCGCTAAAGACTCGAATCTAATATGCATTATTGGCACCGTCTGTGGGAAGCTGAACGAAAGGCTTGACCACTATTTTCCCAACAAACATGGTGAACACAAAAGTACAAGTTAGAGTTTTGGCCAAAGATGTCACCTCCCCCGGCAACAACCACTCCGCTAGTAGCCGAGTTGAAGAGCGACTAGTTCTTATCATCCTACCAATGGTGGAGCAGATGAACAATATATTCCGAATGCTCCATGCGCTCTGTATGTGCCAAAGCAAGCAGAAGCAGGGGTTGTCTCTTCTTCAACCCACACTCCGGCCTCCAGGCATGGAGGCTAGAGAAAGAAGAAGCTAGCCAAGAGGTTCGCACGCCTGGGAAACTCCAACATCTCAGCGACCTTGAACACTAGAAGATGATCTAGACTTGAAGGACGGCTGAGCCGCGGGACCCCGATGGAGAGCCTAGAATGAAGGAATCCGTGCTACTCCCACAACGAGTAGAAGCCATTGGTCCAAGAAAGAGCCTCTCGCATCACTTAACTGGCCAGCGACAGCAATCGGTCGGCATAGCCTTGCTCAGCCGACACTCGGAGTTGAGGAGCTACCTCAACGTAAAAAGGTCTACGACGTCCTCTCGAATGGAAGAGAATGTCAACAAGATATGGAGGTGCGTGTTCAAAGGAGAAGTTGGCGAGCATGCCTTCAACCTGAAAAGGTCTCCATTCACAATGGAGATTCAGACCCAGCCGCTTCCTCCAAAATTTAAGATGCCGGCCTTGGAACCATACGAGGGAGTACTGATTTCATGGATCATCTCGACCACTTTTGCACCTTACTTAGCTTCCAGGACCTAGATGAGGCTGCTAGATGTCAGTGCTTTCCCTTACTATGAAGGGTGATGTTAGTATTTGTTTCTATCAGCTGCCGGCAAATTTGATCTGGAGTTTTTCGGACTTTGCCAATAGTTTTCTGGCACAGTACGCCCCCAACCGCCGCGAGGAAAAGCAACTCTAGTACCTCGCCCACGTCAAGCAGAGGCCAGGCAAGAATCTGAGGAAGTTCTTGGGGCGATCCACCATCGTGGCTCGAAAAATACCCAAGCTCACTGACGAGGTGAAGCTCAGCAACTTCATTTCTGCTTTGGGTTTGGGCAACCTTTTTAAATATCTGGCCCATAATAACCCACAAACCTTTTGGGAGATTGAGCCCATCGCCCGAGCCTACATAGTAGCAAAGGAGGTTAACGAGATGAAGCACCTGGAATGGGTGGATCATTCCCATCCCAAGCCAATGGATGGGAAGATGAAGAACAGGGGTCCTGACAACCCCTGTCGGAAGCAGCCTAGGACAAAAGCCGACTGTGCAAAGGGAGTTCAGGCCCATCCCAGGCAAACGTTCTCATGCAGATCCGAGAGAAGAAGTTCTTGAAGTGGCCGAAATCGGTGAATCACTCGGAAGAAGGAGATTAGACAAAATACTGTGAATTCCACCGATCTTCAGGCCGCAGCACTTAAGATTGTCGGACTTTGCAGAGGGAAATCGAGGAGTTGATCCAGAGGGGTCACCTCACCAAGTTTCTAAGGAACTTGAGTCAAAACTTTGGTTCAATGGGCGAAGACACACCAAAGTAGCAGTAGCCACTGAACTGGGTCACGATCGGAGTAGTCAATATGGTAACCACCAAGCTGACCAACGCCCACAATCCGGATCGCCAGGACGGGCCGACCGGGAACAAGAAGCCAAGGGTAGAAGAGGATGTCATTACTTTTAATAACGACGATATGGCACATGTAATCTCTTCCAATACTAACCCCTTGGTTGTATCCGCTCTCATTTCAAATGATACTGTAGACTACCAGTTGAAATGTATTTTTATTGATAATAAAAGTTTCTACAATTTGCTTTACCTTGATGCGTATTTCAAACTAGGTCTAAAAAAGTGTCAACTAAGGCTGGCCGATGGGGCACTCTATGGACTAGATAATGAACCAGTGGTCATCCAAGGGACCATCTAGTTGGAAGTCACCTTGGATACGTACCCCAGGACAACGTCCCAAATTCTCACCTTCTGGTTATCGACCTCCCTTTTGTGTACAATGCCATACTCAGCCGACCATGCCTGGTAGCATTCAGGGCCGTGGAATTGATACCTTATCTAAAAATAAAGTTCCCAACAATGTGCAGTATCGGTGAGGTATTGGGTGATCAGGTGACTAGTAGGACGTGTTATCTGTTCTAGGTCACCCAAAATGGCGTTGATTGGCCTACAGAAGACCTAGACCATCGTAATGAAGCGACTCTACAGTAGGCACAGTTCGACGAGGCCACGGAACTCATACCCGTGGAGCTTGACAGTTTGGAGAAATGCATAGGAGGCTTGCTAGTTGGACCCTTATGCGGCCAGCTGATCTGTTTCATAAGGCAAAACATAGATGTCTTCGCATGGATGCCCACTGACATGCCTTGGATTTTGGCCGGAGTAATGGTCCATAAGTTGGGCATCGATCCCAACCACAAGTCTGTTAGACATAAGTGGAGGAACCACTTCGTCGAGAAACTGATAGACATCTGGAAAAAAATGAAGAAGCTGTTGGATGCCGGATTTATAAGGAAAGTCCAATATCCAGATTGGCCCTCAAAGGTGGTTCTCGTCAAAAAGAGTAATGGGAAGTGATGGATGTGCGTTGACTTCACCGACATTAATAAGGCCTTTTGGAAGGATAGTTCCCACTACTGAGAATTGACATATTGGTGAACTCCACTTTCAGGCATGAACTGTTGAGTTTTATGGATGTTTACTCAGGTTACAATTAGAATCAGATGAGCTAAGAGGATGAGAAGCACACATCCTTTATGACCAATCAGGGGACCTAATACTACAATGTCATACCATTTGGTTTAAAAAACGTAGGCGCTACCTACTAAAGACTCACAAACAAAATGTTTTACAAGTAGATCGACTGGAATACGAGATGTACGTAAATGATATTCTCATCAAAAGTAAGACTATCGACGACCATATTCCCAATCTCGCCGAAGCTTTCGAGGTACTCTGGGCACACCAGATGAAACTGAACCCCTTTAAGTGTGTCTTCAGAGTATCCTCCGAAAAGTTCTTAGGTTTTTTTGTCTCATAGTAAGAGATCGAGGCAAACCCAGAGAAAATAAAAGCCATCATGAACATAACCCTACCGCAAAATGTGAAGAATTTCCAGAGGCTAATCGAAAGATTGGTAGCACTCTCCTGCTTCTTGGTCAAGTTCGGAGACAAGTACCTCTCTTTCTTCAAGGTCTTGAGGGGGACAAAGATTAACAGATTCCAATGGACAACAGATTGTTAGGCCACTTTTGACCAACTGAAAGAATACCTGGCCAGCCCTCCTCTCTTAATGTCCCTGAGGGAGGTGAGAAGCTGTACCTGTACTTGGTAGTCTCAGAGGCGACTTTGAGCTCCGTCTTGATTCATCAGGAGTTTGACGTGTAGCGGTCAATTTATTACGTTAGTAAAATGCTGACCGGTGCCGGGACATGATATCCCCATGCCAAGAAGATTGTGCTGGTACTCATCTTTTTTGCCAGAAAGTTGCGGCCCTACTTTTAGGCACATCGGGAATAGTTGTCTTGACCGACCAATAATTAAAGGGTATCCTACAGAAGCTGGACGTGTCAGGACGGCTAGTTAAGTGGGCCATCGAATCGGGCATGTTTGATATTGAATTCAAACCCAGGCCGACCGTCAAAGGCAAGCATTAGCTAATTTCATCGTCGCGACCACGATCCCAACTCCTAACATAAACTACCCCGGCGATGTCGACCACCTAGATAAAGCACCAGATTGGGTTCTTTATGTGGATGGCTCATCAACAAACTCCAACAATGGAGCTAGAGTGATCCTCAAGACCCCTAATGGGTTTGAAATGAGATACTCCTTGAAGCTTGGGTTCCCTTCCACCAACAACATGGCCGAATACGAGCCCTACTCATAGGATTGCGGCTTGCCAAGGAATGCTTAGCAAGACACGTGACTGTCTACAATGACTCAAAGCTAATTGTCAACCAGATTTGAGAAAACTTTGAAGTGTTCAACCCACTGTTGGCCAAATACATGGCTAAGGCAAAGAGTGTGATTCAAAAGTTCAACAAGCTCAACGTGGTTTACATCCGAAGGGCTGAAAACTTGAAGGCCGACTAGCTTGCAAAGGCAAGGGTAGCAGAGAGTCCGAAATAGTACTCGAGGGATATTCGAGAGATCTTGACCTCTCCTAACATTGAAGAGCAAAAAGCAATGCAAGTTTTCGATGGCAAAAGATGTCACCTCACTGGAGGTACATCATGGATGGATCCTTACTAGAAAATCTGGGTGAGGCCAAGTGCATAAAGAAGACAGTCGGCTAGTATACCATCGTGGACGAAAAGCTATACCGCCATGGGTACCTACCCGTATCTCCGGTGTCTTACGCCGTAGGAGGTTAACTGCGCATTGAGCGAGGTCCACCTGGGAATCTATGGGTTACACATCGGCGGCAAGAATCTATCCTTCAAGTTGATGCGTCAGGGACACTACTGGCTGACCATGAAAAAGGACGCTATGGAGTTTGTAAATTGGTGCGAGAACTGATAAGTCCATGGCAACCTTCACTATCAGCCGCATACAGAGCTGCAGACCCTACAGGCACCCTAGCCATTCGCACAATGGGGGCTTGATATTCTTAACCCATTTTCCATCGCATCATGGCAGAGAAAGTTTATCGTGATGGGCATCGACTACTTCATGAAGTGGGTTGAGGCCGCCCCGCTGGACGGTATCACCGAGCAAAATGCTACGGAGTTTGTTCGGCAGAATATAGTATGCATATTTGGGATTCTCTAAGTTACGTGATTGACAATGAAACCCAATTTATCAGTAAACACTTCACTAAGTATTATACCAATTTGGGCATTAGGTTGATCCACATGTCAGTAGCATACCCGTAGGCAAACGAACAAGTGGAGGTTACCAACCGAACCCTATTGCACGGACTAAAGACTAAGTTGGAGGACACAGGAGGCTCATGGGTTGACGAGTTGCCTTCTATGCTATGGTCATACCAAACAACACCCAAAGAGCTGATGCACGAGATGCTTTTTAGTCTGTGCTACGGGACCGAGGCCATAAACTCGATTGAGATTGGGCTCCCAAGTCTTCGGGCTGAAGCCTTTGACTCACTTGACAACTCTCAATGACTCAGAGAGCACTTGAACCTATTGAAAGAAGCCCGGGAAGAGGCAAGGATGCACATGGCTACCTAATCAATAGTGAATTACCCGGTATTACAACAAAAAAGCGAAAGCGTGATAGTTTGAGGTAGGAGACCTGATCCTATGGGGCACCGAGGCCACCGGCAAGATAGCCAACTGGAGCAAGCTCTCCCCGAATTGGGAAGACCTGTTCCTCATCTCTGCCATTCTACGAAATGAGGCATTCAAGTTTCGAACCTAGAACGGCAAGCTAGTTCCAAGGATGTGGAATGCTGTTCATCTGAAAAATATTACCAATGAGGTTCCCACCAGACTGAGGTCGGTCACGCGTGTGCTAAAAAATACTTGTAATATTGTATCACGTTTAATAAAATGATTAATTTTTTTCACATGCTTTTGTTTTTTTTTGTTTTTGTTTCCCATATGAATGCTTATGTAAAGTTGCATGAAATCAGATAACCTAGACTGCTCATAAATTGGGTAGACTTTCGCTCACTTGCAGTTAAACCTTGGTCCCATACCAAGAGTTTCATAAGCGATCGGATTATACCTTGATCCCATACTAAGCAGCCCATAAGCAGTCGGATTAAACATTGGTCCTATACCAAGCAGCCCGTAAGTGGTCAGATTAAACCTTGGTCACATACCAAGCGGTTGAATAAAACCTCGGTTCCATACCAAGGTGCCCATAGGCGATCAGATTAAACCTTGGTCCCATACCAAGAGGCCCATTCGCGGTTGAACAAAAAAACCTTAGGGGGCTTCCACAGCACGCGTATGACGACCTCCTCCCACAGGAGATAGCACTGTCAGTCGACGATGGTTAGTAGATCGGAGTTAAGTGTAAAAGAACACCACATGCTCCAACAATAGGCAGGACGCCCAAGATTATGATCTAGGTGCCGCCATCTGAAACAAAAATATAATAAAGAAAAAAGAGAATGTATATGTCAACAGTTTGTATTCACAAAATATACAATACATAGGGTTGCATTAAATGGCTCATACATGCTTTTGAGGGCATTTGAAGGCCCCGAGGGTATGGGGAATTATCCATGCCTACGATTTATTTAAGTGGCTACCCTAAACTTGAGGACCCCTTGGGGGAAATGGCGCAGACCTCTGTCCACCTCTGACTGGGTATCTGATTGGCTCTGAGCGGCAAAAAACTCCGGCGTTCCTTGAATCCAAGAAGCCAATGGGGAAATTGTGGTCTGCCAAGGAAACGTTCCTTTTGCCAAAACAGATCCCCTTCTGGAACTGCTCCTCACATGCAGGAGCCATCTCCTAGGGGCGAAGTCTTGTCCTTAGTTTTCCTTCAAGCTCCACGATCCTTTCCATAGCCCGAGCACTGACTTCGGAGACTTCCTACAGTCTAGTATCGGACTCCAATACGTCCTAGTCAAAGTAGTTAGCCTGCGCTTGACTCTGCAGCGTGTCTCCTATAGCGGCGTCAACTTGATGCTCCATCTCCTCCATGACGCGGTCAGTCTAAGCACATATTATCTGGGTAACTTCCTCTCCCTGTGAGGATAGAAACTCATCCAACCCACGAGACATCCTCATAGGCTGATCAATGAAAAAGGAGTCAGCAACAGGGACATCTATTATTTATCCGTGCAACCTCACAATGGGACGACATACCTGGCTGGAAGAACCAACAGATTCAGGGCCAAGAGGAGCCCTTGGGATGTCGCGGGGTTCAAGTGGTGGAACGCACAAGTAGTTTTCTAGCTTGACGGTGACCCCATTCATGGAGTCCTCTCTGTCATTCTCCATTAGCATTTGCTTATCGCTGCTCCCATCGTCGGACGAGGGTTTAGGCGAAGTAGTAGAAGAAGCTCCCCATGCCAGAGCAATCAAAGTAGGGAGTTCAATCATATCTTGATCTACCATAACGGAAGCACAGAAACCTATGGGGGCGAATGGTGAACTGAGCGACAGGGAACACCACTCTTAAATAGGTAAAACCACAGCCTAAAATGACGTCACAATGGACACTGAAAGGTTGTATCGCTTCAATGGCAAGTGACGCGTGTCCTCACCCAGTCGAATCCACCTATAGCACATTAATGGAAGATGTTGCGTCATGTCATCGTGCAACGCGTCATCAATCCGTGACGGTCAAAGGCAAGAACGCGACCGGTTTGGCAAAGCGACCACCCTACACAACATGGGTCCTAGATACAAAAAAGCATGACCAGCCAGCCGGCCACCGAAAAAAAGGGACACCCTAGATAGAGAAATCATCGACACATTCATGAAACAACTTTCATTTCATTAAGAAGTTGTGCTATACATGTGATGGATACAAAGAACGAAAAGAAAAATCTAAAAATATAAAGGTATCCTAGCTAAGGCAGGGGGCTTCTAGGTGGACAAGAGGAGGGCTTCCCTCCGCCTTAGGCAAAGTCCACCAGGTGGGCCCTCTTCAGAGCCCCACGGTTCATAGGGTCAAAAAAGTCAACAGGAAAATCTGAAACTACAATGGTGACTATCTGTTTGTAGAGGTGGATGCCTTCCCAAAGTCTAGCATTTAGTGCCTGGCGGTGGTGCAGACGGGTAGTCATCTCACCCCGAAGCTTATGTTTTTTATTTGAAGCTCATTCGCTAGATTTGCGGTGGTGATGGCCTGAGCGTCCAGCCTCTTTGACCTCTCCCATAGCTCCACTAATTCCAACCTAAGGGCAGCGGCCTCCTCGCAGTCTTGCTGAGCTTGCACGGCAGTGGCACTTGATTGGCTTAGAAGCTCCTAGAGAGAGAAGCTCTGCCTTCTCTCTAGGGATTCATTTTTCTCTTCGACATTGCTATTTTGGGCTTTAGAGCCACCGGAGGTGGCCATGGCAGGCCTCCTGTGTGCTCCTTCGGGTTCTCTCTTGGCCCTCGCCCTCCCCTCTCTTCCCACTCGTCCTGCTGAATCGGTAGTTGCGCCCATTTCGTCCGCGTTTGCCCAGCGATCAGAAGTTCTCCCTCTGGTTTCTTCTCCCTCGCCTGCTGAAGGCAATTTCAACACTCCAAAATATGTGAAGGTGACGGATTCGAACATCCCTTCCTGGTCCGACATAGTCCAGAACGGCGGTAAGCCTTCCTTCCCTGTTCTGAACTTCTTTCCTCCACAGAGTGTGGTTGGCAAAATTGCCCGTATCTCTCCTCCTCTCGAGGTCATTCAGCAAAGTAAGGAAGTTTGGAAATCTACGTTACTTGGCTTCTTCTCTGGCAAATCCTTGCACTTCCAATCAGTCGCCCACATTGCACGTCGGATTTGGCAGCGTTTTGGCATATGCTATATTGCAGAAAGTGCGGATGGGTCCTTTCTCTTTCGGTTTTCTTCTGATGTTAATTTGGAAGAGGTGCTGGCCAGAGTCCCATGGTCTTTCAGAGGGAAAACTCTTTTTCTCAAACGTTGGCTATCGGGCATGCCTTTGGCCAGAGAGAATTTCAATTCTCTCCCGGTATGGATTAAATTGCGGAATGTCCCTGTTGAGCTTTGGACACCTCTGGGACTCAGCTGGATCAGCAGTGCAGTAGGCAAACCCATCCATTTTGATGCCGTCACGGCTAAGATGGACCATTTGCATTATGCTCGGGTTTGTGTTGAAGTCAAGCAGGATGCTATTCTCCCAACTAAAATTTTATTAAGCAAGTGTTCTGCTTTTGAGGTGGAATTGGTTGTTGAGGTTGAGGTGGAATCTCCTAACAAATCCAAGAGGTTTCAGCCTTCTACTGGAAAGTCTCCCAGGAAGGGTGCTACGCCTATTGTTTGTCCTCAGACATCTTCCTGTTCGGTTGGGGTTTCTAGTGATATAGATTGCCCTGGCAATCCCCCTGCCCCCTTCTGTCTGTCTCCCGTTCTCTGTCAAGGACCATGAGGAGAAAAAATTGGTGGCCCCGTGTGCTCAATTTGCCGCACAGATTGTTGCCGAAGTTCTAGAGGAGGCCCTTGCCTCTTGTCCCCCTCCTGGATATGCTGACTCTTTGGGTTCGGGTGATGTCGGGCCTGTGGTGTGCGCACAGGTTGGCATGCTACCAATTACTGCCTCTGGTGAGTCTCAATTAGATTTGTTTGATCCAGGCTCCAAACCTGGCGAAAAATTGCAGGATAGTGAGGGGTCTTTATCTCCTGGTGTCCTGGATGATCATCAATGTGCTGTGACCCACCATAAATGGCATCAGGGCTCAGATGCTGAGGTTTCTTCTGGTGTGGGACTGCTGGGATCTGGTGATGCCCCACTTTCCAAAAGGCCGTCAGCTTCTGGGGTTCGATTGGACGCTCTTGGATCCACAATTGCCCCCTATCCCCATTATATCTTTTGTGGATATTGTGAAAAATGGTTTAGCTGTGTAAATAACTGTGGTTGATCACCTGCTGCCCGTTGCTCCCATTACGGATTCAGATCGATTGAAAGCAATGGGGGTTTCCTGTAGTGATTCAGAGGAGTCACCTTCTACTGCCAGCAAAATCTCCTCTAAAGTCGAGTCTTTACGTAAGCAATTGAGGGAATATAAGGATAATCGAAGCCAGCCTCCATCCCTAGATTCTACCTCCTGTAGCTCCCAAGCTGCTTATTACGCTAGTGAGGCTCCTGCTCATCCGGAGATTATTCATGTTTTGTCTGAGCACGGAGATACCTAGCAGCGTGCCAAGACCCGGAGAATGCGTAAATCTGCGTCCAATAAGATATGGACTCCTCA
Source organism: Nepenthes mirabilis (assembly GCA_025585075.1). Taxonomy (NCBI): domain Eukaryota; kingdom Viridiplantae; phylum Streptophyta; class Magnoliopsida; order Caryophyllales; family Nepenthaceae; genus Nepenthes; species Nepenthes mirabilis. Next base: position 10,634 of record JAODPA010099861.1, read on the forward strand.
ATCATGAGGGTCTGTTGGCTTTGGCCTTGGTTTTCCCTTTTTTGCCCGAGTATGATCTCTCTGCTATGGGATCGGTCTGGAGCTGCTGTTGAAGTTTCAGTGCAATTGTTTTGATGTTGAATGCGGTTGTTGCTAGCTGTTTGTTGGCGCTGCTTGTTTTTGGGATCCTCTGGTTGAGTTGCTGTGCAGATTGTGGCTGAAATGCCTTTGCCTGATGAACTAGCATCTGTTGATTCGGCCGACTGGTTTTGTGTAGATGCTCCTCTTACTTGGGATCGGAGTGGTTTTCCAGTTTGTGGCAATGGTCATATCTGCCTATTTGCCAGCATATGCTGGTACAAGTCCTGGTGCTGTTTTTGGATGGACGTGTTTGGGTTTCTTATATATGTCTTTGCCGGCATATGATGCAGCCCCCCATGCCTCAATTGATGTTTCTTTTTGATCACTTGATGCGGTCGTAGATGATTGTTTGGAATTATCATTTATGCTCCTGTTGGCGAGGCTGGCGTGGTTATGCTGTGCTGATCTTGATTTTGATACCTAACGCTGGAGCCTTGTTCTTCCACCATGCTGTCCCCTTAATTTCCCTTGGTGCTGATGGGAGCTAATTTGCCTGTGCATCCTCGATAGTATTTTTATTTTTCATGATTTGGCTCATTGTCTTAGATTATGACATGGTCATGAGGTTTGGGGTTCACTCTCTTGTCTTTATTCTAATTCTAAGTTGGTAAAATACTTAGAGTTAGCACAGGTTTTTGTAACTTTCTTTTAAATTCAATACATTTACTTACTTATCAAAAAAAAAAAAAAAAAAAGGCTTAGAAGCTCCTCTAGCTAGAGGATTTTCTTCTCGCGCTCAACTATCATCTCCACCCCCTGGCGCAAGCACTTTGTTGCGCTTGCCATCTTCTGGTCCTACGATTCCAAAAAATAAAAAGGAAAGAGAGGTTAAACCACGCCAGCAAAATTGACAGGAAAGAGGAAGTTTTCTTTGAAGGAGTATCATGATGAATTTGTGCTTGGGCTTCCTCCCCCCAACAGGATCGAATGCCTCAGGGTTCGAAGGTGGAAGGGCCTTCACCAGGCCCGTAGGAGAGCTAAGCATGGCAGCCTCCGGGACCAGCTCTGTCATGGCCACCATTTCATTAGCACCATGCGTTCTCACTGCATGGGCCTCTTCAGCGGCGGCATACAAAAACCCCGTCACCACAGGAAGAAGCACGGCTGAAAAGCTGACCTCCCCCACACTCGCCGCCCAGTCGGTGTTGTTGCTATTGATTCCGCCGGCTCTTCGACTACCGATTTTGCCAGTTCCTCTACAACCGGTCCTGCTGGCTCTTTTGCTTATGGCTTTTCTAGCTCTTTGGCAACTAGCCCAGCCGGTGCAATGGATACATTGGATGGCTACAACCCTACCAAAGGCACCCCGGTGTTGACTCCCATAGTGCTGACACCTAAAAGGGTAATGGGAGCTTTTGCATAGGACGGCTCACCGACACCCTCCATCCCCCCGATCATGCAAAAGTTCATGGCAATAGAAGAAGAGGAGGAAGGTAGAGTCAATGTAGGCCACTGCCTAGAAGAGCTACTAGATGAATCACCAATAAAGAGGGTCTCGGCCTTCCTCTTAGGCCTGGATGGTGTCAAAAGAGTAGCCTTGGCCCTCTAAGTCGGCGAGTGTGGGCCCCGATGTGCTTGTGAGATTTTTTTAGGAGACACAAGGTGTTCTCTCCTAAACTCATCTAGATATGCTTGGACCAACTCCATTAGAGGCCTGACAGCCTCCTCCTCTCGCGAAGGCTTGTTGTGAAGGTTTTCGGCACGTTGCCCCAACTTTTGGATAAGGGCTAGTCGTCTAAAATCTTCACAAAGGAGAACCAGTCCTTTCAATTCTCGACAGACTCATAGATGGCCTGGCTAACACGAAGCTTCCGTGAGGTGAGAGAGATGCAATCCCTGCTCTGTACAAACCAAAATATCACTCTCACCACTGCTGCTGACAACAACCTCGAATGGTAGAGGAGGAATATGCACAAAGAGTATAGATAATGCATGGCATTCATGTGGAGCCTAGCAATAGGGACTCCTAGGGCCTAAAAAATATCGAGCAGCTCCCTAGGAACGGGGAGACGAAGCTCACTCCATAGGTGAGTATCGTAAATAGTAATATATCCCACCGGTGGAGCGCAAGCCCTGTCGTGCTCCCTTGGAACGGAAAACAAGATGGAAATCGGGGTGTTGTACTGCACGTACAGGGCCTTGATATCGCTAGAGTCTAGAACAGAGCAGGTCGCATCGATTGTGGGTACCATGAGGAAAAAGAAGGTGAAGGTGATTCGAGGGATACAAGAGAAAATAGGGGGAAATACAAAGCAATTGGCCTTGGATTTATAACCTTTTCCGTCGCCAAAACGAAGCAAAGTCTCAAAAAGGCGTGGCAATTATGCCTTGACATGTGTCAAAATCAGAGATTTCACGGTCAAGTCGAATCTCCCGTCTCATTTATTGCTAAGATACAGCGCATTTGGAAAACGACACGTGGCAAAAAGCGACAGCCGACAGCAGAGATGCACAAGTTCCTATGCCACAAAACATGGTTCCCTGAGTGTCTAGTTGACAACAGAGTAAAATAATATATTAAAACTTGTAGGTTTGACTTCCTAACCACCTTGGTCAGCAAAGCTAGTCAACTACCCCTTCGGTTGCCTCGCTACCTGAATTCCAGCGGTTGGGTTTACGAAGCCGGTCAACTATCTGCTTCGCCTTCTCTGGCCAGCCATTTTTGCTCCAAGTACTGGCCATTTCATTGGTTTAGCCACCCGGCCAAGACTCACAACTCCTTAAGCCATTTCTGAGTACAAAAAAAAAGAGAGAGAAAAATGCACAACAACAAAAGACAAAAAAAGAATTATTCGCACAAACAACTGCTAATTTTTCTCATTAATTTTCCCCTTATAAGTTACATAGCCCTCAAAGGCCAACGTATAACGAAACAACAACAATGAAAATAGGGGGGAATGGAGAAATATATAAGAAGGCAGCCCAGCCCCAAGGCCCTTCTTCGTTTAAGCAAACTTTCGAGCAAAAAAGTGATATGCTAAAATGGATCCAAAGCTTGTTGGCAGCTACCCGCAAGCGGCTAGAGAAGGAAGGCCCAGTGCTAGACAGAAAAGGAGGCACAATTAGGATAGGCAGAGGGTGGCCAATGCGACCACCTACACGAAAAGGGGCAACCAAAGCGGCCCCTACATGAAAAGGGTGACCAAAGTAGATCAGCGCTGCGTCCCAAGATAACGCCACCAGAGAACGTGGATGGTCTCAGCTCAAAGTCGGTGGCCAGAACTGCAAGCCTCATAGCAATGTCGAGCTCCCACTCAATATCACTGATTAAGGTAGGGGATGATACAAATAAATGTTGCGAGCACCTGATTTATAGCACACAGGGGAACAAGCGGGTCACTAGATGCCAAGGGACCACCAACCCAATGAATTTGTAGAGAATTGGGGGATAGAGGAGTCACATTGAGCACTACAAAAAGGAAATTTGAGGGAAAAGCTGAAAAGACCACACGGCATGTTCCGTCCCATCATGAACATGCTGGGGCTAGAGATACGAACCCCCAGCGTAGGGGGCTAGTGATGGGGATGGATAAAATGGGTCGGCCCAAAAAGGCGATTAGCTCAGAAGGAGAATGGCCTGCTAGCTTAGAGGACGGTTAACACCCCAATTGACCGTAGATGACATTTAGGTAGCTAGATGCAGCCCCAAACCAGGTGTAGCCCAAACCGGACGTGGCCCATGAATCCTTTCTCGTACGCTAGAGGTTGTGTGCCCTAATTGGCTGCGACACGGAGACTCTCCCCAGATGGCAACTTCCTCCGAAATGGGAGCCCCCACATCAGCGCACATTTCATAAGGGAAGCCCCCAAATTAGCGCATAGCCCACAATAGAAGCTCCAGTATTCACAGCATGCGGCGTCACCACGGGGGAGGAAGGAATCCTTTCCTTCTGTCATTGCGGCCTTAAATGTCCCCGGCATCTCCTCTATGGATGGCAAGGATCCTCTTAGGCAGCTAGCAGCTAGCCTTGTCGCCTAAGGAAGGATGACGAGGTCAGACGGCTATAAAAAGTCTTGGGGACACACTCCAAAGGCACACTCACTCCAGTGCTCAAACATATACAAGCAATCTTGCTTTTGAAATAATTGAGTGCCATTCTCTTTCCTACTGCTTACTCTCCACGAATCCAATGGTTAGAAAAGCCGCTCTCCATGAGGGCATTACAACCAAAAGCAGCTCTACGAGCGCACCTCTGAGTCAGACTCACAAATTTCCTTCCTTATGTCATTTCCAACAAGTTTGGTTTTCACATTCCTCACTTTGGAAGAAAAATTTCTGATTTGAGCGTCAGAGGATAAATCGAAGAATGAGTCCAACTATTTTTTCTGCCTTTTCGTCTTTTTGTGGTATGCAGGATCCAAGCCACGAAGCACAAAAACTAGGTCCCACGTCAGCACGAACCCAAGAACCAATTGAATCCGATTCCATTAAAGACTCGGATCCAGGACGCATAATATATATATTGATTTTTTCCTTTATCACAGTGCTGTTATTTTTTTGAAATTTATATCAAAAGCTATAAAATTATACTAGATAAAATCAAAAGATAATAAAAAAATTAAAATTTTTAACAGGGCCCAAATAGTTAGGTCGAGAAGGGCTTGACCTGGGTCCTAGTATGACCAGCCAACACCAAATCAAACAAATCAAGGGGTGCTTTTATATGTTGGGTGTCGTAGTGCCCAGGAGTACTTTCTTATTTAACGATTAATTTTTAGATTATAGAAATAATTATGATGCGTCCTTGGATCCAAATTTTGAATAGATTCAAGTTGATCCGCTTGTCCTGCTTCTGGCTTCATTCACTAAGTTTGGATCCTGCACACCACTAAAACGAACAGGATGTCAGTGTGTCGGCGAAAAGTTATCCCATTAAAAACACTCCGACGCTCAAGTTAGTAAACAGTTTTCAAAATCTGAGAATGTTACTGGCATTAAGAATTGAAAGAGAGAGTGCAAGAATATGTGGATCTCCATATGAAAGAGAGGCAAAGCCTTTTTCTTGAATTTGGATGGTGGGGAGGTAGTAAACGGCTGTCAGAAGCACATTTGTATGCCTTGGATTTTCTGAGTGACAGTAGAGAGCAGTGAATTGTATATCTATCTTAGTTGTCGTTGTGGGAGTTGTGTGAGTAGAAGTCTGCATGCCTTGAATGAGAATTCTAGGGTTTACTTAAAGGATGACAGGGTGATCTTCCTTGGTTGGAAGGTGTGATCCCTTGCTTTATTCTAGATGGCGCAAGTTGCCAAACCGGCTGAGATTGCTTCCTTTCCTGGCGGTCAGTGACTTTTCAAGTTGCTCACCTTCCTTCCATGCATTCTACCATTGAAGAGCCCCAATTGGCAGGAGATTGGAAAAATCTGGTGCCTTCCTTTTGGGAAGGGTGTTGATTTTGTCAATATCCTTTTTGGGTGCTGGTTGAATTCATGGAAGATGCTGAAAGAGCCATTGCTAGTTGCTTACTGGATCATGGGCGCAAGTGGGCCAGGCTCGCGAAAAGCCTTTTATTTTCTGGCTGTTGCTACAGTGATTCCGGTCAACACTTGGGTTGATTGTCTTGGGCGCGTGTTAGCCGCCTACCTGTATCTCAACGGTCAACACTGGCGTTGACCATTGGGAGAGCGTTTGGGCCTTTTAGGATTTGAGCCTTCACCTCTTGTTGGGCCAATGTTGGAGTTGACTGTCCAACAGGCAATTTGGGCATTCTTTGACCATTGGACAAGCCCAACTACGGTATACCCATCATTAGCCCCCATGCCAATGGTCAGAATTTTGGCCTCTGGCATGTTCATGATGGGATGCCTCTCATTGTCCTTCGTTGCTTGAGAATCCCGGAGGACTCTACGAAAGGTGGAGAAGAAAGTTGACCGGATCTGTTGACCGTCTTTGGTCAGATTTGGAGAAGAAAGTTGACTGGATTTGTTGACCGTTTGTGGTCAGATTCAGAGAAAAAAATTGACCTAATTCGTAAGCCGTCTTTGGTTAGTTATGGAGAAGAAAGTCAACCGAATCTGTTGACCATCTGTGGTCAAATCTAGAGAAGAAAACTGACCGGATCTATTGACCATCTATGGTCAGATCCGGAGAAGAAAATTGACCAGATCCATTGACCGTCTTTGGTCAGATCCGGAGAAGAAAGTCAACCAAATTTGTTGACCATCTTCGGTCAAATCCGTGGAAGAAAATTGACCAGATCCGTTAACCGTCTGTGGTTAGATCCGAAAAAGAAAATTGACCGGATCTGTTGACCATCTTTGGCCAGATTCCGGAGAACTTTCTATGAGCTCTGAGTGACGCGTAGCCATTAGCCGGCTTGTCAGGCCAAAAGTGGATACGTGTCTCCTCCTGGTTGGACCCCTATCCAGGCCATTAATGCGTCAAAAGATTTGCTTTATAAGAGGCCCATTTGGGATGCGACACGTGGCAGGAATGATGGCGTGCCTTCTCGAGGAGGTATGAGGCGTCTTACACCTTGCCGTTTAAGTTTCCTTCCTTACATTGAGTGTCTCTCAAGCCTTCTGCCTTTCCTTCTTCGTTTTCAACCTGTTGTCGTTCCCAAAGAAACCCTAACTCCTCTGTTAATCATGGCTTCGACCTCTATTGTGAACATCTCTTCTGTTCTTCGAGAGAGTGACGTAAAGGAGATGTGTGTTGAATTTAACATCCCAAAGGACATTTCGTGGAGGGTTCTGGACAAGGATAGCAGGGCCTTCTCTCCGCCGGCGGGGCACGTGACAGTGTATGAGGCCCATCTGAGGATCGGTTTTTGACTTCCTCTTCCAGATGACTTGCAGTCGATCCTTCAAGCTCTGCGAGTCCCTGTCGCCCAACTCCATGCTAATACTATACGGTATATTTGTACTCTTTGCATCTTCCTTCGTAAGCATTCTAAGAGATTAACAATGTCTATGGTGAAGAGGCTATTCAAGATAAATTAGGGTGGTGAGTGGATCTCTTTGGTTCCCCATAGTAGCCTGAAGATAAATACGGCCATCTATGACTCACTGAAGAACTGGAAGAACTAGTTCTTCGTGAGGGTGACGGAGACCTGATCCTTGGCAAAGCATTGGGGTCAGGTGCCGGAGGTGTATACTGGGACGCCGTCTGTGGCGGAGACGGCGTCCTTAGAGTGGTTGACTAAACTGGTCAAATACTACATTTCTAATTTCAAAAGGGATTACTTGGTCTCTAGGGTAGAGGCCAAGAAGGTGAACTGGGGACTGCCTTCCCTGGTTCAGAAGCTCAAGGAGCCGCTGCAAGCGATGATGATGCACCTGGAGGAGTAAAGGGGCCTGCTCATTTGCCCCCGTCCAACAGACGACAATTTCATCGGCCCGCCGCCCAAGAGGATGGCAGTGGAGAAGCCCTCCTCATCGTCTTTGGGGCCCGACTATATCGCCGTCGGGATTTGCAGTGGCCCCAGTAGTACCACAAGGATGGAGAAGTCTTTTGAGTACCTGCCGGAGGATAGGGGAGAAGGCGTTATCCCGGCGCAGCCCGCGCCACAAGTGGTTCCTCGACCGGCACAGACGGAGACCTTTTTAGAGCCAGCTTGTGAGCCACCGGTGGAGGCACAGGAGCCATCTGTTGGTTCTTCAGCCATGCAGATGCCTGCTGAGCAGCTGATGGTTGATCTTGATCCTCCAATAGCCGCAGTGGAGGCCGTCGCCGGGGAACCTGCTGCCGCTGCTGACGATGTCGATGAGGGGCTCCCGGATGAGATATTGGAGGAGGCCGTTGCCAGCTCCGCTAGTGAGGGCATTGCTTTCGGCCCGCCGTCGCCTGAGCCAAACTTGGAGGCCAGATCTGAGAGGCCAACGCGGAGAGTCTAGGAGGTATAATCTTTTGTGATGTTTTCTGCATAATTTTTCCTTTTAGAATTATTATTTTGTTTCTTTGGTGTAGAAGGAGATGGTGATGGCTGCCATTGCCAAGGTGATGGACCAGCGAGACCGGGTGATCTCTAATAGGGAGGCAGAGATTGCCTGGTTGGATGCGAAGCTAACGGCTTTAGGGGCGGAGCACAGGTCTGATGCCGCTGCCTTGCAGACTGTTCTGGCCGATACAGAGGTTGAGAACGCCAGTCTGAGGGAGGAGAATGCCTGGCTCAGGCAGGAGAATGAGCGACTCACTGGACACCTTAGCCAGCTTAGAGGACAGTTGACGAAGCTGGAGAACCGCCTGAGCCTCCGGATATACCTCCACGAGACTGAGCAGCTGATGTGATCACGGATGTGGGAAGGGGTCAATATGTGTGGGTGTATCGCACGGCTTATTGACCCTAATTTTTCGGTGGACCTGCCGAATATGTCAAACAGGTCCGCCCAGACCCGCGACAGTCTCGTGAGGGATCCGCGAGACGGTCAGGTGCCGCCTCCGCTACCTCCTTAGCATTTTGCTGATTTTTGGTCTTCCCCCTGTATTATCTACATTGTAATATGTTTGAAAGCAATAAAATGAGAATTTTTCCACTTTGTGTCCATTTTTTTTGCTTCTTTGTGCTTGCATATCTACTGTATTGGACGACCAACTTAGTTAGCTGGCGGCCATTGCATTGCTGCCAAAGGAGTGAAATCCTTAGGCTTTTGTAGGCAGCTGTGTTAACCGGCCTAGTAGTGGCGGCTTGTAAGTGAAGCCTGGTGGTGCTGCCCAAGTGCTGACTTGGGCAGCCAATGTTGAATAAGAAATTTTCTCCCTTCGACCATCGTTGACTGATCATGCTATCTCCTCGTGGAGGAGGTCGTTACGTGTGCTGTACTAGCCCCCTAAGATTTTGACCGCTAACGGGCCATTTGGATGACCAAGGTTTAGATCTGACCACATATGGGCTGCCTGGATGACCAGGGTTTAATACGACCGCTAACAGGCCTCTCGAATGACCGAGGTTCATACTAGACCGCATATGGGCCACCTGGATGACCAGGGTTTAAATACGACCGCTAATGGGCTACTCGGATAATCGAGGTTCATGTTTGACCACTTATGGGCCGCCTGGATGATCAGGGTTTATTAACGAGAGGGTGAGGACCCTCCCGACTTAGGGGCAGTTTAGATCGGGTAACCTGCAAAGAAAACACTTATACATATATATGCACACAGGAAGGGGAAGTCAGTATACTAAGGAAACACTCATTTTGACGAATTGAAACAAGCAGGCGAATGTGTGCACACAACAATGCAAATACGTATCTGTGCCCTTTACTGGAAGTAGCATTTGAGGTGGATCGCGTTCCATGTTCGTGGGATCAACTTTCTGTCCTGGCTCCAGAGTTTGTATGCTTCGTTTCGCAGGATGGTGGAGACTAGGAAAGGCCATTCCCAATTAGGGGAGAGCTTATTGTGGCCGGCTATCTTGCCTGTGGCAGCGACGCCTCGTAGGATCAGGTCTACAACATCGAATTATCACGCCTTTACCTTTTTGTTGTAGTATCGGGCAATTCGATGTTGGTAGGCCGCTGTCTGCACTCTGGCGGCGTCGCGGGCTTGCTCCAACAATTCTAGGTGTTCCCTGATTTCTTGGAAGTTACCCTATGGGTCAAACGATTCCACCCTAAGACTTGGAAGCCTGATTTCAACCGAGATTACCGCTTTAGTCCTGTAACAGAGACTGAAGGGCGTCTCGTGTGTTGGTTCTTTCGGGGTTTTCTGGTAAGACCAGAGAACTGATGGGAGCTCGTCTACCCAGGAGCCCCCTGCGTCCTCCAGCTTGGTCTTTAACCCGTGGAGTAGTATTCGGTTCGTGACCTCCACCTGTCCATTCGCTTCGGGGTATGCCACCGAAGTATGGACCAACTTGATGCCAAGGCTGGCCCAATACTTGGTGAAGCGTTTTCCCTAGAATTGGGTCATGTTATCGGTCACGACGACCTCAGAGATGCCGAATATGCAAATAATGTTCTGGCGAAGGAATTCAAGAACATTGTACTCTGTGATCTTCGCCAGTGGTATAGCCTCGACCAACTTGGTGAAGTAATCGATGCTCACGATGATGAACTTTCTTTCCCCCGTGGCAATGGGAAATGGGCCGAGTATATCGAGCCCCCATTGTGCGAAGGGCCAAGGGGCCTGAAGTGTCTTCAGGTCAGCGGATGGCTGGCGGTAAAGGTTACTGTGAAGTTGGCTGCTTTTGCACTTCTTCACAAATTCAAGCGTGTCCTTTTTGATTGAGGGCGAGTAGTAACTCTGCTGCATGACCTTGAAGGTTAAGTTTTTTCTGCCAGTGTGCGATCCGTAAATTTTGAGGTGCACTTCACCCAAGGTGTAGTCAGCCTCTTCGGGAGTTAGGCATCGGAGGTATGGGGTTGAGTAATCACGGCGATATAGCTGTCGGTCAACCATAGTGTACCAGCCGGCTGTCTTTTTGATTCGTTTAGCCTTCTTTGCGTCTTCCGGTAATGATCCGTCAGCCAGATAGCTAAGGTAGGACGTCATCCAGTTTTCCACTTCGAAAATTTGCATCGCCTCCTACTTCTTTGTGCTGGGAGCGTTCAGGATCTCCCTCATGTCCCTCGAGTATTGTTCTGAATTTTTGGCTGTAGCGGCTCTAACTAGCTGATCTGCCTTCCAATTTTCAATTCTGGGAACATGAACCAGGGTTAGTTTGTCGAAATCCTGGGCGGTCTCTCTTACCTTTGCCAAGTACTTGGCCAGGTGAGGGTTGTTTACCTCGAAATCTCTGTTAACCTGGTTAAAGATTAGTTCAGAGTTGCTGTTGTAATACTCTAAATATTTTTATTATCTTAAGAAATTA
>JAODPA010099872.1:0-21504 GCA_025585075.1 Nepenthes mirabilis
TATAATTTTATGTTAAAAATTCTTTTCTGAATGAATAAAAAAATTACTAGACTTTGAATTTAAAATGCATCCATTATATATATGCTTGGTTGCAACAAGTCTACCAAAACACCCTGTGTTAAAACCCCTTAAAGTGAGCAATCAGAGTAATAAATAATGTGGGAGCAAATAAAATAAAACAATTGGTAAAATATTATATACAAGAGTTCGAACAAACATATCGAAAATTGATGAAGATAGAATATGATTCAAAACTTAAATAATTGGCAAAATCTTTCCCTTTTTTTTTTATCTCCTTTCTCTCACTATTTTTAGCATCTTCAAGATGTTTTAAAATAACTTTGATGACGATGTAGAATTAAAATTAATACATCTTCAGATCAGAATTGTTATATGGATTAGGGAGTCAATAATTGTCTAATCAGTTTGACGCAAGTCTGATCTCCGTACGCTTTTAATTTGGATCCTGTATAATACAATAAAAATATAGTTAAATGATTGACGAGACTTACTCCATATATATCTTCTGACGCTCAAGTAAAGATTTTTCTTTGAGGAAAGAAAAGGATGGATACAAGTGTCAATACTTGTAAAAATGATTTTTGATTATGATGTGCATTTTTCAAAAAGCGTCTTAATGGGGAAGAAAAAGTAGTGCGCTTGAAGCGTTTTAAACTTATTTTTGGTTAACTTTTATTTGGTTGAGTGTCGTCCCCTTTTCCTATTTGAAATGGGGGGTTTATATAGAAATTAGTGGCAGTTGACCTTTTCATTCAACCGTCTAAGAAACCGTCAGATAAATAAGCAGACGTCGTCGGTTGGCAATTGAGTCCGTTGAGCCAAAGAAGAAAACTATCTCAGTCAATTAGAGTTGATTTCGTTTTCATTCAAGAAGTAACGGCTCGGATAAGATTGACAAACTCGTTTATCAATTTTGAGTTATATGGGCTAATTGAGCCTCTATTTTTTTTGGACAAAATTTTTCAACAGGTTTTTTCTCTTAAACTATCAGCAATTATACCACTTAAAAATATATTTTTACTCGCATGTTATTGGAGTGTACATCTTGCAAACATCACACGAAAAAAAAATACACAGCTTAAGTAAGAATTTGTGCAAATATTGATAAAAAATCTTACCAAATATACAGCTAAATCCTCATTTAAACAAAAATTCTCACTAACACTGCACGAAACCCTTTGATCGCAACAGAAATTAAAAAAAAAAAACATATATATAATGGCATGATACTCATAAAAGAGTGATTATTTTAATACTAACACAGGTAATATTTTCTACTGGCTATAAACATATAAAGTAGTATTTAATAATTTACTTTAGTTCTTTGTTTTTTTTCTAAACCACCACATCTCTTAGCTAACATGCTAGGTGTTCATCGTTTTACACTAATTAAGCCATTTCAAAATTGACTATATGTATTTTATTTTCTATAAGTTACAATGTCATTACATATTTTATTCTTTCTTAACACTACAACACAATTATATCAATTTATTCGGTTCACCTTGGCACATTGTTACTTGCTATACTAAGTTTGATTAATATCAATCTTATTATATTTTCTTTAACAACAATTTGAGTGGCTTTCTCTAATTATATAATATTATTGGCTCATTCTTTATTTTTATCTAATATATTTTAAACATATGAGTTAATACATATTTGACTCTAGGTTTATCCGAAATAATGGTTATGTTGCGTTTCGGAACTCAGGGTCACGTGCAACACAAGTATTTGAGATTGAGAGTTGTAGAGAGAGGGGGGATTAAGACCGGATTTTACATGGAAAGCCTCCCCTTAGATGAGGAGGAAAAACCACAAGGCTCTGGGCCTTTAGAAATGCTTCACTATGAGATAGAAGTCTTTACAAAGTACAAGTGTTTAGGGTTGATCCCTTCCTTGTCTCTTATTTCGTGTTTCTCTCCTTAGGAAACTCTCTCGTTGGGAAGCTTTGTCACTCTTTTCGTTCCTTCTCGTGAGGAAGAGAGGGAGAATAGGCCAAGAGAGAAAGAGTTGAAGTCTTCTTCCTTTTTTTTCTCGTTTGGAATGACCTGCAAGAAGGACCCCTTGGAAAGGCATTTCGCTGGGTATTTATAGGAAAAAATGTGCCGTTGAGGAGGGGACACGTGGCAGCCAACGGGTGGCCGAGAGGCTGTTCACTGTCCCGCTAGCCACATTCAATGCTGCTGACGTGTGCAGGATAGCACGCGGCTGGCGCTGCTGGTAGGGCCTGAGGGTATCAGGCATGCAGAGTCTAGGCGTCAGTCTTGACTTGACTAGACGTGCCCTGTGGAGACGGCGTCTGGCAGTGGTTACAGGTTCCTAGGAAATCGGCGAAATTGCTTAGCTGGCGCTCTCGATCGTGAATGAGATAGTCCTCGTCTTTATGTGGCGTGCCTTGTTGCTTTGTGAGTTCGAGGACTTTGGAGAAGGCAGCCCTCAGAGGGCCTCTGTTTCTTCGTGGAGAGTCCTCGGGTCTTCTTGACTTCTCGGACTAATTTGAGGCTTGGTGAAACTTCTGGGGTTCTTGGGCCTCTTCTTTCTGGTCATCATATCTGGATGTTATTCGTGATGTCTTCGAGCTTTTTATGGCTAAAGGGACCTCTCGAACATTTGTCATAGCTTTGGTCTTTGGGACACTAGCCTGTGTTTTGGGCCTCTTGGGCCGTCTAGCTTTCTTGGTTCGTGGACACCTTCCTGGGCTTTTCACTTAGGCCTTTCCTTCGGACCGTGTTTTATGGGCTCTTATATTGAGACCCAACATAGCCCCCCATGCCAAAGGGTTCGAGGTCCTCGACCGTTTGGCATGAAGTCCCTACTCTTCTAGGGAAGTTAGCTTTGAGGTAGGCTCTTTAGTGCCTTTTATAGCTGCGGAGCCTGTTCATGAGTTGGCACTTGCGGTGCCTGGGAGCGATCTTCATGAGCCTGAGGCCTTTGGGGAGTGTGGCCCAAGGTATGATCCTGTGATTTCTAAGGTAACCCACTGTTTCTTCTCTTATCTTGTTTCCAGTTGCTTGTGTCTTGATGAGCTTTTCTGTTGAAGCTCCAGGGTCTGATTGGAGGTCTCAGCAAGCTGGGGGGAGAGATTGCCCAGTCTCGCTCGAAGATGGGGTCTTTGAGGGCCGCTCGGGAGGCTACGCAACGGGACAAAGCGGAGTTGGCTGAAGCAAAGGGGAAGATTACCTCTTTTGAAGATACTGTCAAACTTTTGCGGCTTCAGCAGGACCTCCTCCGGGATAGAGTCCTTCGCTAAGATGAGAGGTTGAAGACGTCCGTGCAGACCGTGGAGATGGCACCATTACTAGATAATAAGTACTGGGAAGGCATTCGCATGTGCCACCGAGTACTGCGACTGATCCGCCCGCGGTTTCCTATCGCCGTCCTCGATCCCATGAATGCCAGTACTTTATACGCAGAAGACTTATACGGCGTTGCTAGGAGGCCTTTCCCTGGGCCTCCTCGGGTAGGGCCTGAGGGTGAACCTCTTATGCCCGAGGAGTCAGTTCCGGCGGACCAGGCAGGGCCTTCAAGAGCTCAAGAGGCTCAAGGAGAAGGGAGCCAAGAGGCGCTCCCTTGACGTTTTGTTTCTTTTCTTACTTTGTTACAACATTGTATATAAATCCATATTTTTGAATAAAACTTGTCCTTTCTATATCAGGGCACTGGACTTTTTTTGTCCTGTCTGTACAAGTGTTGTTCTTCCTTTTTTTTTTGTGACGCGATGCACAACGCCTTACTTTTGTATTCAAACATGCGATCCTTCTAGGATTTTTTATCCTTTTAACCTCTCGGATTTTTCGGCGTTGCATGTAGTTGTCGAAATCCAACCTGGAGTTCGGCCTCTGGGGCAGCTCGGACACAGTCGAGCTTTTGGGGTTCGACCTCTAGGGCCGCTCGGGTACAGTCGAGTTTTTAGAGTTCTGCCTTTGGGGCCGCTCGGGCACAGCCGAATTTTCAGAATTCGACCTCTGGGGCCGCTCGAGCACAGCGGAGTTTTTAGAATTCGACCTCTGGGGCCGCTTGGTCACAGCCGAGTTTTTGGAATTCGACCTCTGTGGCCGCTCAGTCATAGCCGAGTTTTTTGGAGTTTGACCTCTGGGGCCGCTCGATTACAACCGAGTTTTTTAGAGTTCGACCTCTGGGGCCGCTCGGTCACAGCCGAGTTTTTAGAGTTCGACCTCTGGGGCCGCTCGGTCACAGCCGAGTTTTTGGAGTTCGACCTCTGGGGCCGCTCGATCACAGCCGAGTTTTTGGAGTTCGACCTCTGGGGCCGCTTGGTCATAGCCGAGTTTTTGGAATTCGACCTATGGGGCTGCTCGGTCACAACCGAGTTTTTGGAATTCGACCTCTGGGGCCGCTCGGTCACAGCCGAGCTTTTGGGGTAGAGTTGCGAATTGCTTTGCTGTTGATGAGGGAGCATGAGAATACTTCAGAATAGATATAATAAATGGACGTTTTCATTGATGTACACGTGTTACATTGCGTGGCCTCTAGGACCCTTTTGAATCCTCACGTTACATTAGTCCGTATGCATAAGTCTTAGCGCTTCTTTTGCTACTCTCTTGCCAAATCGCGGTTTTTTGACAGTTATGTTCAGTGCTGACCTCACCGGTATTGGCGTCCCCAGCGGGTGGTCAGGCGTGCTCCGTGCCAATTATGGCCTTGTCCTTTGAGCCGCGCGACCGGCTGCGTCCTGCTGTTCCGGGGCCATACCCGGGTCGTGACAGGAAGCCGTCGAGATAGCCTTCCATTACCAGCCGCTCGATCTTCGCCTGGAGCTTCCTACAGTCCTCGGTGTCATGGCCGCGGCTGCAGTGCTAATGGCAATACTTTCACTGGTCGCCTCCCTCTGGATTTTTCAACGCATTGGGCCATCTTAGGAACTCCTCGTCCCTGATCTGCCTCAAGATGTTGGCGAGGGACTCAGTGAGAGCAGGGGGCCTGAGGGCCCGTCTCCTCCAAAGACCATCCATTCGGGCTCATTTCGCCCGGACGGTCCATGGTTCTTCAGCTGGGCGCTCGCCCTTCTCTTTCCTTCCTCTGTCCTTGGGGGCAGAGGGTCTTCTCGTCCTCCCGGCTGACTCGTTTCGTCGGTTTTGGATTCGAAGACCTTCCTCCAGAGCCTCTTGAGCCCTTTTTTCGTTGGGCCTGGCTCATGGACTTTTTTCTGTTGAGGTAGTCCCTCAACTGTCGGGAGCTTGCGCCGCTTATTGCCTCTGGGGCGCTGCTGGACGCGGGCCTTCGGGGTGCATGCCCCTGGACTGCTCATCTACCCTCTCGCGGAGGGTACGGATGGCTCTTGAAAGGCTGTTCACCTTCTGTACTAGCTTGCGCATGCTAGTACCGGGGCCGCCACTCATCCTGCCGCCTAATGGGAGGCACCTGTCGAAGTGTTCCACCTCTCGGGTGGACGTGTTGTCTTGTCCGCTCACCATTTTCGGAGCGCTGGGTGTTCTGTGAGGGGGGAAGCTTGTGAGCCTTTTGTCAGCTTCTCACAGACGACGCCAATGTTGCGTTTCAAAACTCGGGATTACGTGCAATATAAGTGTTTGAGATTGAGAGTTGTAGAGAGAGGGGGGATTAAGACCGGATTTTACATGAAAAGCCTCCCCTTAGATGAGAAGGAAAAAACACGAGGCTCTAGGCCTTTAGAAATGCTTCACTATGAGATGGAAGTCTTTACAAAGTACAAGTGTTTAGGGTTGATCCCTTCATTGTCTCTTGTTTCATGTTTCTCTCTTTAGGGAACTCTCTCGTTGGGAAGCTTTGTCACTCTTTTCATTCCTTCTTGTGAGGAAGAGAGGGAGAATAGGCCGAGAGAGAGAGAGTTGAAGTCTTCTTCCTTTTTTGTCTTGTCTGGAATGACCTGGAAGAAGGACCCCTTGGAAAGGCATTTCGCTGGGTATTTATAGGAAAAAATGTGCCGTTGAGGAGGAGACACGTGGCAGCCGGCGGGTGGCCGAGAGGCTGTCCACTGTCCCGCTGGCCACATTCAATGCTGCTGACGTGTGCAGGATAGCACGCGGTTGGCGCCGCTGGTAGGGCCTGAGGGTGTCAGGCGTGCAAAGTTTAGGCGTCAGTCTTGACTTGACTAGGCGTGCCCTGTGGAGACGGCGTCTGACAGTGGTTGCAGGTTCCTGGGGAATCGACGAAATTGCTTAGCTGACGCTCTCGGTCGTGAATGAGATAGTCCTCGTCCATACGTGGCGTGCTTTGTTGCTTTGTGAGTTCGAGGACTTTGGAGAAGGCAGCCCTCAAAGGGCCTTTGTTTCTTCGTGGAGAGTCCTCGGGTCTTCTTGACTTCTCGGACTAATTTGAGGCTTGGTGAAACTTCTGGGGTTCTCGGGCCTCTTCTTTCTGGTCCTCGTATCTGGATATTATTCGTGATATCTTCGAGCTCCTTGTGGCTAAAGGTACCTCTCAGACCTTTATCGTAGCTTTGGTCTTTGGGACACTAGCCTGTGTTTTGGGCCTCTTGGGCCGTCTAGCCTTCTTGGTTCGTAGACACTTTCCTGGGCTTTTCACTTAGGCCTTTCATTCGGGCCATATTTTATGACTTTTATATTGGGACCCAACAAGTTATCTAATATGGGATCCAAAGTCGAATGTCTCTACTTGAGTCATGCGCAACACAAATAATAAAATGATTCGACTTGGGTGTTAATTTCAAAAATTTTCATTTAATATTTAAATTATTATATTCTCGATTTAGATAAGAGGAATAAAAATTACTAACTTTTAAAACTCAAATTACAAGGATTCTAATTTATATTGCAACGAAAAGGCTGAGCTCGATGGGAAGTTAAAAGCATATGGGAGGGGTATCCCTTATGTCCTATGATGCTGAGGTTATCGTGATCTTGAAGTAGAAAAAATAAACTTCATTTTAGGGTACTCAATTGACCAATGAGAGTAACTAACTCCACTAGTTGGGCTACTTGATCTCCTTAGGTATTGAATGCTTTTTTCTCAATGAAATTCGTAAGTAGTTGAGTCTTAAAAGAATATATTAATAGAGTCTTTTTCTCAATTAATGATGTCTCTTTAATGAGTGTTTTTCTCCTTTTGATGATGATTGGTTGAGTATTTATAGATGAAAAGTCCAAAAGGAGCCTTTCGTAGAGTGTTTATAAGAGAAGCCTAAAAAATTTGTTGAACATTTTACCATTATTTATTGACTGCATATTCGTGGTTATAAGGATCACGTACTTTTTTCATGATCTATCATTAAATTGTTTAATTATCTTTCACTTTATCAATATTTTATTTAAACATGTCAAACGTTTTTTCAAAATGATAGGCGTTGTTAGAGGTGTGACAAATATATTACTTATTAATTAGATGGGTAACTTATAATTTTTGCATGTAAAAATATGTTGGCCTGCCTACCTACTTAGGTTTAGTGGTCTCAACTTTTTACAAGAATGAACTGTCTAATGCTGATAGATGTGTTTGCATAGAACATCACTTATCTGCTCTGGTCCATTATAACTCAATAGGTGCTTTGATCTCGACTTTATTTTTACCAAATACCATGCACATATGACCCCAAAGTTACATTTTTATTACTTGTTCTATTCTTTTTAAACATTTAACCCAGATATTAAATTGACCAATTTTTCAAAGTTTATAATTACCATTCTTTTCAGTTCATTTGAAAAGAACATTATCGAATTCTCAAGCCTAATGAAATAATTACAGCTTTGAAAACTGTTGACCTGAAATGAAATCTCGATTTCTTCCAACCGTTAAATTCTTACTGCGATGTAAATTTTCTTGTTCCGGCTACCGTTTTGTGGGCCTTCTTCAGCAACTGCCAGCATACGCGGATTGCCATACGCGGATGCAAATCTCATCGCTGTATATAGCAGTTAGCAGCACGGCGTAAGACCGGAACACCGCCACAATTGCAATAAATATAGGTGGAAACTGGAATGTCAAGCTATTAAAATAACAATTTCCTACGTCGATTCAATCTTCGAAGTATAATCAAACAAAATTGGGGCGCCGATCTCGCGCATTCCTCAATTGACAATTCAAGTTCGACTTGAATTTTCGTGTTTCCTGTAAAGGTTTTGGGAGAGTGACAAGAGTGGATCATTTATGGCGATTTCCGATTGATCAAAGACCTGTGATAGAGAGAGAGAGAGAGAGAGAGAGGTAGGGAGAGGGAGAGAGAGGCTAGGGGATGGATGTGGAGAGGTCGTCTCTGTGCAATTGCGTGGTGAACTTTCTGTTGGAAGAGAACTACCTGTTGACTGCCTTCGAGCTGCTCCACGAGCTCTTAGACGACGGGAGAGACGCGCAAGCCATTCGGCTCAAAGAGTTCTTCTCTAATCCCGCTCAATTCCCTGCCGATCAGATCTCTCGCTTCAATTCCCTTCGAGGTCGCAATTCACTTTCTCTCTCTCTTTCTCTCTCTCTCTCTCTCTCTCCCCCCCCCCATTGTTTCTTTTTTTTTTTTTTTTCCCTTTATCGTGTGTAGTTTTGTTATTCATTTATTACGAAATATAATTAAATTTGCAATTGCTTCTGAAACTTATTTGCTGATTTCCAGTTCATTTAGTTCTTTGTTTAGTGTTTATTGTAGCTGCAGCTAGAAGGATCTGGATCGCTATTCATTTAATTCATTTACCTCTTTTATTCAATGTTAGTTTTCTGTTGTAATTGCCATTCTTTTCCTTCTTTCTGCCTCATGAGTGAAGTTATCTAACTCATTGGCTCTTTGAAACACTTATCAATGACGTTCTCCTTCGATTTAATATATCGAAAATCAGCCTTTGGATTGCTATTTCCTCTCTCGCCTTTATGCTTATATGCGAGTGGATAAGGCGTCGTCAGTGAATCGTTTGTCTATGGCATTAGGAACTTGTAGATAGGTGGATTTGAGCATCTTCTATAGCAAGGATATGGGTGGATTTGAGCATCTTATGAGTAAGCATATTATTGTGGTTGAACCTGGCTAACTTAAAAAATCCGAACCTAACAGACGCATCATCTCCCTTTTTGCGGATACTATTTCATCATCAATACGTAGCTTTAGTGATTGACCTCCTGGGCATACAATTGAGTTGACTTTTCGATACTTGATCATCTTCAAATTATTACTAAAATTCATACGAATCATAATCTTCTCTTTTATTAAAATTTAGACAGATCAGTCTACGATATTGCCCTATGCTGCATAATCGTTTGCATTTCCAAACTTCAATACTTAAGCTATTGTGTTTGACCTGTTCTACTCTGATTTTGTGGTCATATGTGTACCTTTAGCTTTTCATATCAACCAATCCTAAATTAGACATTCTACTTAACTTTATTTCAATGGTCTGTGTAGGAGAACTATTTGAGTATCATTCTTTGTAATTCATCCTGTTCTAAAAATCACTACTTCAAGCTGGACATACACACTTTCTCTTGTCTGGCTAGTTTTTTTGTCTTTCTATACATTATTTTAGCGCCTAGCTTGGTATTACATGCTCTTAGTATCTTTATTCTCTGGATTTTTTTGCATCTCTTCTTTCTTCTTTATGCTTTCTAAAGGTTTTTTTTTTTAATTGTATTCATGTGATGATTTATGCCACATTGTCTGTTTTAACATTTATTTCCCTATTAAGGAATATATTGAAAGTTATCTTTGCTGAAATGGGAATGACCCAGTAATACTGAGCAATTTGTCCATGCATGCGAACTTGATATGACCATATTTATGGATATGACCTGATTTATCTAGTAGCATGGTTTAAATGCATGCCAAGAAAATTAAAGTATGTGGTGAAGAAGTGGTTGATGTTGGATAGTTTGTTCTGGTAAGGGCAAGTACCTAGGTGGTTTTTGTTGATGCAGTGTGAATGTTTGATGATCATTAGAATTTTAATTTGCTTGATGGCATCGTCCTAAAATGTTCTGTTCACAATTATGCATTTCTTGTGACTGACCAAAGTTACCATAGAAGACCTTGTTAATTATGACACTGTCAATGTGCTTGTTGGTTATTATTTGTACTGATTATTATATTTGTACTGCATGTTCCAACACTAAAAATGGGTGATCATGTGATATTTCATATGTTGAGTCCAGTGCAACAACATTTAAATTTTATTTTCATTTGTGCAAACCAGTTGCGGACCCTCAGACTTTGCTAGAAGAAAAAGAAGCTCTTCAAGAAAAATTGGCAATCAGTGAGTATGAATTTCGTTTAGCTCAGGAGGATATTTCAAAACTGAAGGCTGAATTGCAAAAGAAAGCTGAACTTCCTGCATTTGAAACCAGCGGTAGGTCACATGGATGATCAAATTTTGATTTGCTGTAATCTCTATTGTGTTCCCATTCTATGATATGCGTACCAATGATGCCTTTGGTAGTTCAGTGTGCATTGCTTACATTGCACTTAACTGCACTAGAAGCCTCTAAATGCTGAATCTTGAAACAATGGAACTTCCAAATAATTGACAAGTGGGAGCCCAGGTTAGTATGTTCATAAGGCAGTCGAACTAGTTTCTCCTTTTAAACTCTGTTAATCAATATCCATGCCAATGCCTTGTTCACCTCGGACTTTTTTTGACATCTCAGCTATTTTCTCCTCTAGCTTCCATTGTTTTTTGTTCTCCGTTGAACACACGTTTATGCTATTTGCACTTACTGGGCTTGAAAAGTTGCATTACCTCGGGTTGAAAAAAGAGAGAATATACTGGGGAAAAGAAATGGATTTAGTTCTCTATTGAGAGAAGGCAAAGAAGAAAGATGCTGTCATATATTGAGCTCTTTTTTTATTTGTTTTGCTCTTTGTCTCTTTTGTTACTACATCTTTTCCTTAACAGAGGGTTTTCATGTATTGAATTTTTTCTTCAGGGCAAAATGGAGATGTTTCTTCAAATCATCTACTCGATCTAAAACGGCAAAAGAAAGACATTAATCTTGCTAATTTGGGTCCTTTAAAGGATGGGGAAAGGCAAGATCTAAACTGTGCAGTAAAGGAATATTTGCTCTTGGCAGGGTACCGTCTTACAGCAATGACATTTTATGAAGAGGTAACACTGCCTTTTATATAACCTTACAACCTGCTCTATTTGATATTTCTCTGCATGTATATGCATTGCATAGTTCTTGGGAGGACAACATTTCGGACTGGTAGGATCATATGTTTGGACTGTTTACTTCTTTTATCCATCTTTGAAGTGGATGGTATTTTGAAATTCAGAATAAAGAAAAAAGCAAAAGATCAAAAGATTCTCTTTTGTGGGGGAGGGATGAGCAATTCCGAAGATTTGTGATGACTTGTATTGGCAGAGGATTAACTGTATAGTTTGATACCTTTCAATAATATCTGCAAATGCTGCCCATGTATGCACAAAGAAGTTTCAGAACCGGAATACTTCAGAAAATTGGTAAAGCCTGCCTAATATTCTTTTTGGTATGCCCTAATAGGTTTATATGGCTCATGAATTTTGTTGGTGGTTGTTCTAGTGTATCATGTCGAGTGTTAGGTCTGCATAGTCTTTATATTTGAGGTTCATTCTTGAAACAGAGTGTAGAACAAATAAAAATGAAACTTCAAGTCAATTAGTGTTTTGAACCCTGCAGTGAAATGTCCTCCTAAAATGACACCTAAGCTTATTTAGAAGCATGAGTTACATTACAATTGCTTCATATGTTTGGACTGTTTGCTTCTTGTATCCATCTTTGAAGTGGATGGAATTTTGAAATCCAGACCTAAGGAAAAGCAAAAGATCAGAAGATTTTCTATTTTATTTTGTGGGGGAGGAGACGACCAATTCAGAAGATTTATGATGAATTGTATATTCATAGTTTGATCCCTTTCAAGAATATCTGCAAAATGCTCCCTGCAATATGACTTTGGGCATGGCCAATTCCCATAGTGTGACAGGCGGTGTGTACAATGCCGAGAACAAATAAGTTTCAGAATGAGAATACTTCTGAAACTTGGCAAAGCCTGCCTAATATTCTTGGAATGCCCCAATAGGTTTATATGGCTCACAAACTTTGGTGGTGGTTATTTTAGTGTATCTTATTGAGCGTTAGGTCTGCCTGGTCTCTAAATCTGAGGCTAGTTCTTGCAACAGTGTGTAGAACAAATAAAAATGAAACTTAAGGCCAATTAGTTTTTTGAACCCTGCAGTAAAGTATCCTCCTGAGTGATACATGTGCTTATTGAGAAGCATGAGTTATATCACATTCCCTTTATATCAGTTACCAGGGAGTAGAATTATCTGAAAAGTTTGATGTTGCAACTGCAGGTAACTGACCAAAATCTGGATGTTTGGCCAAACTCACCTGCATGTGTACCAGATGCCTTACGCCATTATTATTATCAATACCTTTCATCTACTGAAGAGGCAGCTGAGGTACATCCAAAATATTTTCAAACATGTTAGATTTATGCTCTTGAATTTCAAACTTATTTTGATTTTGTTTTGCATCTGCACACTGTTTACAAGGGACAAGATTGTTGTCTCACCAGCAACATCCTACCCCCAGCCCCTGACCTTTCTCTCCCTCCTTAAACCTCCACTCCCCCCAAATAAATAGTAGTAATAACAAATAGAGAATTATGAAAGGAGAATAAGAGAAATAATGAGGACTAATAAGAGTTGGCTCTAGCTTCCTGAACATTAACTTCATTACATAGTTTATGCTCTCCTCGAGCTTAATGTTGACAAACTGTCTGTCAAACTTGGTCTTCAGCCAAAGCATATTTGTGGATATGCTATTTAGATTGGGACTACTTTCCTTCTTTTCTTGTAATTAAAATTTTGTTCTTCACCAAGAGCACTAAGGGAGTGCTACCCATGTATCAAAACTGGGAAATAAACTTAAAAGGCAAAGAAACTTCAAGTTCCAAGGGAGATAAATCGTCTACATGGCAGTGCTAGAAAGCCTCTAATGAACTTTCCTAACCCTGCCTCTCTTAAGATCACTATTGACATGTTTAATTCCACAAATGTTTTCATTTCATCCCCTCTTCGACTGAAAGATAGCTAGAGGGATAACAGACATTTTCCATTTTTCTCTTCATAGATTTGTTTTCCCTGCAGTGCAATCTCCAATTATCCTAATTCATAACTGAAGCAGCTGTTAGGCAATGCAAACCATGCTGAATAAGCTGTTTCCTGCAGCTTTTCTTCCCAATATTTTTTTTTTAAAAAAAACCTTTCTCTCCATTATTAAAATACTAATCACTCCTTTCTTGTTATGAAATGTAAAAGAATTCCCCCTCCTTTTGTTTAACTAATTATACAGCTCAGAACATAAAATGTAAACATCTAGTGTTACTAAGAATAACAATGTTTTTTGGTTCGATTTGCACGCCTCACAGAATTTATGCTTTCCAAGAAATTTGAACTTAAAGATTTTTATTTTGTGTGTTTGGTTCACAGTCCTACTTTCTGGGAAATATAATATTTTTCCAATTAATTCTTTTTTATAAAACAAATTCGAATCTTGAATACTCCACATCACTTTTGTTTCTCTTGTAATAAAAGATTCTCATTTTGTATGGAAAAGTTCTTATGCCTTTGCACTCAAGGGCTATAGATTAAACTTCTTGATTTCCTTTGACTGTCTACAGCAGTCGACTAAAGTAAATATAAGATTGTACAGTTGATTTATTTGTTGAACAAATGAATGGAGTCAATAACTTTTATTCAATACGAAGTGATATGTTTATCAATCTACGCAGGCATGGTGGCACTTGTATACTGTGAAGACAATTGGTATACATTTGCTAAATTTATATGCAATAACACTGGTAATTTGAATATGCCTTTGGGTTTAATTTGCATCCATAGGAAATAGTGAATGTAGTTTCCATGCCCAGCAAAGTTGACATTGCATAGATGCCTACTGGAGGGGTTCCCACAAATTGTAATCACTATCTAAATGTATGAGTTGATCCAATTTCTATACCTTTCTGTAGGAGAAAATGACCATGCTTAGGGAAAACGAGTCCTTATTAAAGGCAAATGACAAGCTTAATCATGAAAAGGAATTTCTGCTGAAAAACAAAGAATTAGCTGATGCTCATATTACAGCACTCACAAATTCCATAGACAACCTACAGAAGGATCTGAAGGACAGGACGATTCAGGTAAGGAATTAATTTTTTCTGAGTTATGAGGAATGCTTAATTTGTTATGCTAATATAGATTGTAGAGAAGCATATGAAGGGAAGCTTACAATGGTGGCATTTATCAGGTACAAAATATGAAGCAGTTGTTGGACAACCATAGAAGGGAACTTAATGACTGCAGGGCTGAGATCACCTCACTCAAGATGCACATTGAAAGTTCTCGATCTGGGATGGGTATGTCCGCTGATGAGAATGGTCATATGCAGCCTCATTCTTCGGAAAACAATTGCAAAAAAACAAAATCCCAGGGGGTGGAAGTAGAAAGCTTACAGGCAGAAAACTCCACTGGTATCAATTCTGCTGGTTACATTAATGCTGAGGAAACTGTACAAAAAGAAGAAAACGTTACTGGAATCTCTGGAGTTCAAACAACCTCAACTTTTCCTGTTGATAGAGCATCAGGAGCTCAAAACAATGAAGACCCACAATTAGTAGCATCTCAGATATCCGATGAAAAAGACAAATCCGAGAAAAACATTCATGAAACATTGTTCAACATTTCAAACCATGGTATTGCTACTGAAAATGAGAGGAGTGTTGGCATTCCTAGTAGGCAACTGCCAAGGGAAGATAGAGGCCTAGTTTTTAAAACTGACTATGCTAGTGGCAAACCTGCTTCTGAAAAGATGGCAAGTTCCTTGTGCCTCATCATTAAATAGTTGCACTCTTTTGCATGTGAGGGAGTATTCATTTTTGTTATATACTGGTTTTGGCAGGGTTTGGAAACCATTCAGATCCTTTCAGATGCCCTGCCAAAGATTGTTCCTTACGTTCTTATCAACCATAGAGAGGTTTGGTTTCAGATGTTCTAGTCGCTGCATCTGGTTGAATATGGGGGGAAAAATTAATCGTCTACTGTTTATTGTGTGCAGGAGCTTCTTCCCTTGATGATGTGTGCAATTGAGCGTCATCCTGATAGCAATACTCGTGATTCATTGACCCATACATTGTTTAATCTAATTAAACGCCCTGATGAACAACAAAGACGAATAATAATGGATGTATGCTTCTTATTGAAGTACTGTGATAACTTAGTCTTGTTTCACAGTGTGACCAGAATTTTGAAATCTTAACTTCTCATAACAGGCTTGTGTTAGTCTTGCGAAAAATGTAGGAGAGATGAGAACAGAGACAGAATTGCTTCCTCAATGTTGGGAACAGGCAAGGTTTAGCATCATTTTGATGGGAGTCATCTATATCTATCTTCTTTCTTATGCATAAATTCCATGTGGTGCAGATCAATCACATGTACGAGGAGCGCAGGCTTCTTGTTGCTCAATCATGTGGAGAGCTTGCAGAATTTGTTCGCCCTGAGATTCGTGATTCTCTTATCTTGTCCATTGTGCAACAATTGGTGGAAGATTCTGCAACTGTTGTTCGTGATGCTGCTGCACATAATCTGGCTTTGCTGCTACCGCTCTTTCCAAATACAGAGAAATATTACAAGGTCAGCCTCACTAATATGTTCCGAGGCCATCATGGAGAAGAAATCTGACTTGACAGAATTGGCCACAATGTAAGCTCTGTAGCAGGTTGATGAAACATGGTCTAGGGAGTGGAGCTCTATCCCCTTGTTGAAACAACTGACTTACATTTTAAAAATGAAATACAAGCATATCTCTCCAAGGTGTATCGCTGTATCCTTTTTTTTGCTAGGTCGAAGAGTTGATGTTCCAGTTGGTTTGTGATCCCGCTGGAGTTGTCGTGGACACCACACTCAAAGAGTTAGTTCCTGCATCTATAAAATGGGGGAACAAGTTGGCTCATATTTTACAAGTTATACTATCACATATCTTGGGATCTGCACTGGTATGCATGTCTGCTAGCGATGATCTTCTTCACATGTTTTCCTGTTGCATTATCTGGTTAACAACTCTTGTTTAAATTATCAGCGATGTCCGCCTCTTTCTGGGGTTGAAGGCTCTGTTGAGTCACATTTTCGCGTGTTAGGTGAACATGAGCGTTGGAACATTGATGTGCTGCTTAGGATGTTAGTCGATTTGCTTCCACACGTGTACAAGGAAGCAATTGAGACATGCCCATTTCAGTCTACTTCAGAATCAGCAGGGGCATCATTTTCTTTGTCCTTGCTTCAGTTGTATGCAAGGTTAGCTCTGCTGTTGCTTCTTCTTCTTCTTCTTCTTCTTTCATTTATCTTTTTCCTCATTTTTCCTTGTGTATTGTGATCCCACTTTTCCTTGAATGTGATGTCTGTCAGGGGTCATGTGGAGTGGTCTGCATTTGAGTGGATGCACATGGAATGCTTTCCAGTTTTGATTCAACTTACATGCTTGTTGCCTCAGAAAGAAGACAGTCTGAAAAACCGGATTACGAAGGTTCAGTTACAAGATATCAATTAGATGGTGTGGATTTTTAATTTTGATCTGTGCTTCAGGTTACTTATTATATGAATGTTGGTAATGCAGTTTTTGCTGGCTGTATCTATGCAATTTGGAGATAATTATCTGACTCACGTAATGCTTCCCGTGTTCTTGATATCAGTTGGTGATGAGGCTGATTTAACTTTTTTCCCTTCTTCCATTCTATCAAAAGTTAAAGGTCTCTCTCTCTCTCTCTCTCTCTCTCGCTCTTCTCTCTCTCTCACCATACCGTGATCTCAGTACATCAATCTTTATTTTGTTGCAGCATTGAAGCCAAAAAATGCTATAGCAGAGAGGGTTGCTACCACATGTGTCATGCCGCTTCTCTTGGCTGGTGTTTTAGGTGCTCCGAGTAAGCATGAACAGTTGGCAGAGTATTTGAGAAAGCAATTAATCCAGAATGCTGCCAAAGATACTCCGACGCACAATGCTGAGATTGTTGATGCAATCCGCTTCCTTTGGTTTGTATTTTAATTATCACTAGCTTGCATTTGACTTCTAGTTCTGCTTGTGCATTATGTTGACAGTAGGTTTCTCCTCTTATGCAGCACATATGTAGAACACCACGATATGATATTCAATATATTATGGGAAATGGTCGTCAGTTCTCACATGAATATGAAAATCAGTGCTGCCAATCTGTTAAAAGTCATGGTAAAATATGCATTCTCTTCATCATGGATAAAAATATTAATATTGTTATCAGTATCAGATGCAACTATATTGGTGTTGGACATATTAGACAAACATATTGATATTATATATTCATAGCAAGAAAATTTTCAAGAATCGTAAAGTAATAGAAAAATATCTGCTGATATATTGCGATACTGTTATGGTACAAAAAATATTGATATTGATGGGCTCGATATTGATACATATTAGTCGAAAATTTCATCTATGGTTCACTTTTCATTGATTTTTGGTTACATTAATGCATGTCAAACTTGTTTCTATCTAGGTTCCATACATTGACGCAAAAGTGGCTTCAACTCATGTTCTGCCAGCCCTTATCACTCTCGGCTCTGACCAAAACCTGAATGTTAAGTATGCTAGTATAGATGCATTTGGATCTGTGGCTCAGCATTTCAAAAATGACATGGTATAGCTAATTTGATCCTTTTGAATTTCAATTTTGTCTAAGCTTGCTCACCAGCCAATCCAGCATACTGAGAAGCTTGTCTCTTAGATTGTTGATAAAATACGTGTTCAAATGGATGCTTTCCTGGAAGATGGATCACAGGAAGCTACTGTTGCAGTGGTTCGTGCGTTGGTGGTTGCTGTACCACACACAACCAACAAACTTAGAGACTATATCCTTCTTTTTCTTACATTATGGTATTGAATATGCCAATAATTTAGCTGGAATTTGCCATCTGTAATTAATTTTTATTATTTATTCATTATCATGCGTTCTCCTTGACCTGACATACATATTTTGTCTAAGATTTTCCAATTTACCACATCACCCAGTCCTGTAACAGATATAATGCGGCGCCGTGAGAGATCCAATGCATTTTGTGAAGCAATTCGTGCTCTAGATGCTACAGGTCTTGACCTCAACAGAAATCACTGTCTTTTATTTCATCTCTATTTACTGTTTTGGTTAGGCTTTGCAGTGTTCTTAAGATTGTTTCATTGATTTTTATACTTTAACTGAAGAAAAGCAACATGAAATCAGTT
Organism: Nepenthes mirabilis; assembly: GCA_025585075.1. Lineage (NCBI taxonomy): Eukaryota > Viridiplantae > Streptophyta > Magnoliopsida > Caryophyllales > Nepenthaceae > Nepenthes > Nepenthes mirabilis. The sequence goes on from JAODPA010099872.1 coordinate 18,235, forward strand.
CATTGATTTGTAGTGTTAACCACTTGACCTTTAATTGTTCGGAGTTTATGAAACTAATTGATCTCAATGTTGTGTCCTGTTTGAGTTCCACGTGCTATCTCTGATTTGTCCAGTGGTTTCAATGTGAACCACCACACTTATTTCAGTGGTTGTCTGACTTCTGATGCTTTACCCTTTTTAGACCATTTAATTAGGATTGCAGATGTGAAGTAGATTGTTTCTCATTTTTCTGAGAAACGTTCCCTTTCCACGAACAGCCACTGCAAATTACTTTCAACAGGGCATTCCTATAATAATGGCTTGATAAATAAAGTAGCAGTAGCACGAACATGCATCTTCTATTGCATCTTTCCTCCATCACCTTGCTTTATATTCACTATTGCTTTACAATTATGCATGTATGTGTATTGAAAATATTGGTATCAATATAAAATGTATTGCACCGTATATATTGGTAACAATATTACAAATGATTCTTTTTTTTTTTCGTGATCACAACTTAAATGAGTTATTTGCTAAACTTTAGTCATATTTAATAATCTGTTTATCTATTTGAGGAGTTTGAGTCATTTTTTTTTTCAAAATTAATCTTTGTATCCTTTTATGTTATTGAAGAATGCCCAAAACTTTTGATTTANGATTCACACTGGCTCAGCACCTAGTTCATTTTGTTATGAATGCAACTCTTACATCTCTACTCCCCCCCCCCCCCTCCAATAAAGAAACTCTTATCTTTCCTTCCTCCAGATCTTCCTGCGACTAGTGTTCGGGAATTCCTAGTGCCGGCGATCCAGAACTTATTGAAGGACTATGATGCGCTAGATCCAGCACATAAAGAAGCATTAGAGATTATAATGAAGGAAAGATCAGGTGGAACCTTTGAAACTATCAGCAAGGCAATGGGGGCTCATCTCGGGATTGCTTCATCAGTCACTAGTCTATTCAGCGAAGGGGGGTTACTGGGAAAGAAAGAAAGTGCAGATCCACACGTTGAGCATAACAAACTTCCAAGCCCCGCTCCTCCATCACCCCCACCATCAGCGGAGGACACAAGGCTCAGGCGAATTATGAGGGGTGGTTTCACAGAGATGCTTTTGGGGAAAGGGAAGATTCTGGAGGACTCAACTCAGAACCAATGACCTTTCACGCGTCAATTGAGTAAGTGTTTTGACCCTGACTTGATTATAGATTTGCCTTCTTGTTTCCAGTTTGATTTCTCTTGTTATTTGTTTTTTCTTAAATTTTCAACGAGTCATTCTTCCATTTCTTATCCTCCTGTACACTCCCAGCAATAAGGATGACATCCTGAGGCATTTTCCCAAAGGAAGTTTCATTATTATAATTGAGGTTCTAAAATGATCACATCAAGGATGGTTAGAATTATGACATCACATTAAAATGGGTTGAACCCAATAGATAAAAATATTAGCCGATATGTGTCGGTATCTGGCCCCTAATATCAATACTTCTCGATACAATGGCAATATCGTGATATGTAACTGTATCGGTGATATATCGTGATATATCGATTGATATTCAAAATATTGATCGATATATCTGATTTTGAAATATCGGTTGATATATTCGATATTTGGTCAATGTATTGGCCGATATTTTTTTATTAACTTATGATTTTAAGAATTTTTTTTTCAATATATTCAACACTAATAAATATTTTCTAATATATTCAATACCGATATGATCTTAACTGATACTAATATTTTCATCAATGGTTAGATCTATCTTTATAATATTAGTCGTTTAAATTGTCAATATTAAATATTTATTGTGGAGAGCATGAGAGGACTATAACATGGGAGGATTCCATCAACGGGAAAACTTGGTCCATATTGGAGTTCTTAGGATTTAAGATGAATGTTGAAAAACTTGTTGAAAAGATATATTGATAAAAATGTTGGTATCGGTATTGATCTTTATCAATCCATAACAGTATTGGATCTTATTGGACTCAAAAATTTTTACAAAATAGAACAAAATGAACTGGGGTAAAAAAAAATCATCAAATATATTAATCATATCTTTTTTATCAGTTAGTATTGAAAACATCAATGATATATTACGATATATTATCAATACAATAACATATTGTGATTTTGTCGCAATATTAAGATGCTAATATATATATATGTTAGCTGATATTTCAACCTGTAATAGGGATACAAATATGTTTACATCAACAAAATAAACAGAGATAAAGATTGCACTTTTGACTATACAAGCCGGGGGGGGGGGGGGTCATTAGCATATGGTCTGAATCCCAACATAGCTAATGACAGACTATAAAGTTGGCATCATATTACTCATCTAATATATGGATGACACGGTTTTGATCTTCCTTGTGAAGATTTTGGGACATTTTTACATGAACTCGTAACTGATCCGATTGATTTACAGTTTACAATGACAGTATGCAATATACGAACCACACGGTCGCATTAAGAGAATGGCAAGGGCATGGCAAATATCCGATTGTGCATTCAACACGAGAGAACAAGAGTCGTCGATCAAAAGATGAGGAGATCCTTGTGTACCAAATTCAAATAATGCTGGACGGCCAAAGATATCTGTGATTGGCCGGTGCCAGGTGAACTCAAAGTTCAAGTTTGAATCCGTGATTTAGAATATAAAATTATTTTTAGACTATTGTTTAATTAGTTTGATTTTGGATATGGTCATTTCTTTGCAAATGATATCAATGTACTTTTAATATAAAATGGGAATGTGTTATAGTTTTATGGCTCTTTTATCATTTTAATGGTTGAGATATTATGTTATCAAATAAATGATGAAGATTAAAAATATATTAAAATCAGAAATAGGAAGGAGATTTTTTTATTTTATATCACATAATTTTAAATATGAGGATAGACCACAGTAGGTCTCATAAAAAATGTACATTTTATGAGATGTATTTTTATATGTAAAAGTGGATTTCCTCTGCAGATAATTAATTGATAGGATAATTTCAAAGCGTTGAATATATATTGAAATTACATGAAGATATCCCCTTTTTTATTTAAAAGAAAAAATCGAACCAATGCACTAAATGTATAGTTCTCAGTAATAGTGGGACAGAGTTGTAAATGGTTTCATCTGACGGCCCAATGGTGAAAAGGCAGAATTCTGTTTTGTCTATATATGAAGTAGGATCCCGCCGTTCCTCTTTTTTATACCAATTTTGGTAAAATTATGCTAATTAGTAATTGAAATACATATAAATGTTATCATAACAAGTTAGAATTTAACATA
>JAODPA010099883.1:0-21502 GCA_025585075.1 Nepenthes mirabilis
CCCTCTCGTTAAACCCTAGTCATCTAGGTGGCCCAAAAAGTGGTCTGAAACCCTGGTCATCCAGGTGGCCCATAAGCGGTCTTAAACCCTAGTCATCTAGGTGGCCCATGAGCGGTCTGAAACCCTGGTCATCCAGGTGGCCCATGAGCGGTCTGAAACCCTGGTCATCCAGGTGGCCCATGAGCGGTCTAAAACCTTGGTCATCCAAGTGGCCCATGAGCGGTCTGAAACCTCGGTCATCCGAGCGGCCCAATAGCGGTCGTACTAAACCTTGGTCATCCAAGTGGCCCATAGCGGTCTGAAAACCTTAGGGGGCAAGAATGGCACACGCGACGACCTCTTTTCGGGGAGCAGCAACGTCAGTCAACGATGGTCGAAGGGAGAAACACTTCTTCTCTAACACTGGCAGCCCAAGTCGTCACTTGCACGGCGCCACCAGGCCGGTTTTTACAACCGCCTGCTCAGCTTAAGGATCTTACACCTTAGACAGCCAGCCAACCAAGTTGGCTACCCCACGTACCGACCTTCTCAGCGAAGGGATACCATGATTAAACAATAACGAGAAGCGTTCCTTCTCTGACACTGATTGCCCAAGTTTCCACTTGGACAACAACGCAAGGCTGGTTAATGCAATCACCTGCCGAGCCTCGGGGCTCAGCCCCTTAGGGAGCCAAGCAACGGTCGCCGGCCAACCAGGTTGGCCGCCCAATGCAACAACATAAACATACACGAAGCAATAAAAGACAGTAGACACTAAACTGAAAAGAACTTCCGTTTTATTGCTCACAAAAGTATGTTACAATTATATACGGTCCGAAAAATAAAAGGAAGTACAAAAAGGTTACAAGGCTGGCGGACCACCCTGGCTGTCTCGGGGCTCTCCTACCAGATCTTCCTTGCGTTGCGCTGCGCAGTTCCTTTGATTAATAAACTCTACTGGGAAGTCAGGAACGACCAATCGCGCAACGTGACGTCCAATGTTGAGCCCATCCAACAGCCGGACGTGTAGTGCGCCCCCGACCTCATGGAGGCTCATCCGAGTAGCAGTTCGCTCTCTGCAGCGACGGCTCGATCTACGAGCTGTTTGTTGCTCGCTTTCATTTGGCCATCCTCCTCCTTTAGGCGAGCAACCTCCGCTTTCAGCTCGGCAACCTCCGCCTTCAGCTCGGCGTTCTCTGTCTCCACGACCGCCATGACAGCCTCAAGAGCGGCTGTCTGCTCACGGAGCTCTCCTCCTGAGGCGGCCAGCTTGGCATCTAGCCAGGCTATCTCAGCCTCCCGGTCAGCAATGATGCGATCGCTCTGTTCCATTTTCCGGGAGATAGCTGAGGCCAACCTTCTTGGCTGCACAAGACGAAAGCAAAGTGTAAGCCTATAAACATAAGGAAGAAATACAATGGAGCAGTTGCAGAGGTCATACCTCGTAAGTCTTCCTATAAGGCTTCCCAGGCCTGGACTCCATGCCTGGCCCAGCTGGCGGTGGAGTCGGAGGTGTCGAGCCAGGAACACCCTCTCGAGCTGAACACACCGCTGCCTCATCCAAGATGCGATCCAAAAGCTCATCATCATCAACGGCAGCGGCGGGCTCCTCTCCTGCAACCACTGGAGTGGTCGTGGTGGGCTTTTTCTTCCTAGCTGCCCTTAGAACAGCTACTGGAGGATCAGCCCCAGTCGACGGCTCCAGAATATAAGTGCGTGAACCCTTAAGCATGTCGCGAGCTGGCTCCTCCGCCGATTCCATCCAGGCAGCGCCTGGAACCACCTTCACCGCAGGTTGGGCCAGAATAACTCCTCCGGCCTCCACCGGCCAGTCCTCGATGGATTTCTCCACTCCAGAAGTGCTGCCGGGTCCACCGCAGATCCCGACAGCCACAAGGTCAATCTGCGATGGGGACGATGAGGGCGTAGCAGTAGCCCTCTCAACGGCTTCCTCCGAGGACCTTGGGCGGATGATCACACCCTTGGAGTCCTCAGGCCTCGTCATCTTAATCAGAGGCCGCGGCTTCTGAACTGGAGACGGCGGCCCCCAGTTAACTTTCTTGGACTCTATTCAGGAAACCAAAAAGTCCCGCTTAAGTCGTCCAGATTCTTCTTTATCCCATCAAGCAGCCACTCATAAGCAGACGAATCCGTCAGGGACGGCGTCCCAAAGTAGACGTCCGGAATCGTACTCCAACTCTTGGCAAGAGGCCACTTCTCCGACACCTTCACGAAGAAGAACCGGTTTTTTCAATTCTTCAACGAATCGTGGATGGCCGAGCTAATTTTTATTCCGGCGCGAGGGGTGAGCGATGTCCACTCTCCCCCCTGAATTACTTTAAATACAACCCTAACGCCCGTCATCCTAAACTTTTTGCCAAACTTTCGAGCAAAAATACACAAAGTGCAGAGATACCTCACTGCATTGGCGTGGAGTTGGGCGATGGGAACTCGCAAAGCCTTCATGATCACTTCGAGTTCCTCCGGCAATAGCAGGCGAAGGCCAATCTTCAGATGAGCCTCGTAAACCGCAATGTAGCCCTCCAACGGAGAAAAGGCTTTGTCGTCCTTACCTGAGACCTTCCAGACCATCTCTTTAGGGATGTTAAATTCGACGCACAAAGCCTTGATGTCGTCCTCTCTCAGATCGGATGAGAAATCCGCCACGGAAGCCATGATCAGAAGAAGCTTTAGGGTTTCTTTTGAGGGTGCGTCTGAAAAACAAGAACGAAGAGGATGAAGGTTTGGAAGCGTAACTGATTTCAAAAAACGGATGCAAAACTTAAACGCCAAGCATGCAAAGGAAACCGTCAATCCCGCCACGCGTCACTTCCTCATTTGACCCTCAAAAGGACGGGCTCTAACGCAGAAACCCCTCATAAATGACACCGTCGAGACTGCCACGTGTCGCTTGTCCAACCGGCCCTGCAAAAGGACTGATCTCTGGTGCATTAATGACACTTGTCCCTGACGGAAGCATTCGTATTCATTCCAAAATATTTATTTCCGAGTACATAATAAAAAAGGTCTAACCATAAAGTTCATGAATCAAAATCAAATCATTACAATGATATCCTCCAAAATAAGCTTCCGAGTCTTTAATGATCCTTCAGACAAGCTCTAATCACTCCAACTCGTTAGGCACAAGCTCTAAAGTTTTATCTGTAGGGAAAAAAATGAAAAACAGTGAGCCAGAGTGCAACAAGCTACATGCAGATTTTCATAAACATTTGTCCTATCAGGCGAATGCATAAATATTAATAAACAATAGCGGATCAGAAAACTAATGTAATCAATGAACTAATGTAGAAAAGAAATCAGAATAGAACCATATGCTATACTATAATCAATACTTACCCGGATGAAGGTCGAACAGGATGCCGGAGCATGAAACAGAGTCGGTTTCATTGTAAAAACCTTCTTTTATTCTTCTGCTTGCGGAGGGGGCATTAATCAAGGATAGATTGTATTCAGTCAACACAATCCAAGGCCGATAACTAAACAGAAGTATCCCGTCTCGTGGGATTGGTGTGCCACCGGAAGGTAGGCCAGAAACTACGCTTTCCTCCTGACCGTAACGCCCCGAGGACAGGGCGGACCAAGATTAACTCTATGGACAGAGTTATCCTCAATTTCTACCATAAAATTCTAAGGCATGCGGGAGGACCTTATCTCCCAAAGCTAAAGTCAGAACTTATTCATCTTATCATAAAGTCGGTTCAGAGTTTATCTTTGTTTGGATCTTATGAGAAGGGAGGCCGGACTTCATTTTCTTTATACAAAAGCCGATTGTGATTTCCTTTACACAAGGGAGGCCGAACTTGATTTTCGCTTAAGGAAAGCCAGAGTGCTTTTTCTCAAAAAGCCCGAGTGCTTTTTCTCAAAAAAACTGGCGTGCTTTTTCTTAAAGAGTCGGAGTGCTCAAAAAGCCGGAGTGCTTTTTCTCAAAGAGCCGGAGTGCTAAAAAAAACAGCTAGAGTGCTAAAAAAAACAAGCCGGAGTGCTCAAAAAGCCAGAGTGCTTTTTCTCAAAAAGCCGGAGTGCTCAAAAAGTTGGAGTGCTCGAAAGTCAGAGTGCTTTTTGTCAAAAAGCCGGAGTGCCCAAAAAAGTCGAAGTGCTTTTTCTCAAAAAGCCGGAGTGCTCAAAAAGGCCGGAGTTGTTGTGTTTTCATGCTTTAAGGGCCGGATCTGATTTTCTTCTTACACAAGCTGGACTTCATTTATAAGAGGCTGGAGTTGACTTTTACTTGCGAAAGGAGCGGACTGGATTTTTATATGCACAAGCCGGACTTGATTTTTAACATGAACAGTGTATGAACATGGCTGGACTTGATTTTTAAGATTCAAAAGGGCCGGACTTCTTTTCAAAAGGGCTGGAGTTGATTTTACGTGCGAAAGGGGAGGACTGGATTTTAATATGCACAAGCCGGACTTGATTTTTAAAGGCCGAACTTGATTCTTCGAGACTCCGAACTCGATTTTCCTTGTTTAAGCAACCGGACTTGATTCTCCAAAGGCCGATTTCGATTTTTGAGTTCGATTTCAAAGCAAGGGCAGGTTCTGATTTCAATGCCAGGGCCGATTTCAATGGCGATACACAGCCGATTTCTGTTTTGATCGCAAGGCCTGATTTCAATTTTGATGAAAATGGTCGATTTTGCTTTCAAGGCAACGACACAAGCCGATTTTGATTTTTAACGCCAGGGCTGAGTTCGATTTCCACGCACAAGCCGATTTCGATTTAACCCACATGGGCCGATTTCAATTTCTATGCACAAAGCCGATTTCAATTTTGACGCAAGAGCCATTTTTTATTTCAATGCAAACGCACAAGTTGATTTTGATTTTTAACGCAAGGGCCGAGTTCAATTTCGATGTACAAGCCGATTTCGATTTGATCCACATGGCCGATTTCTAATGTTCATGCAAAGGGGCGAAAGCAGCTGATTTCGATTTTGATGCAAAAGGGCCGACGCACAAGCCGATTTTGATTTTTCACGCAAGGGCCGATTTCGACTTTGATGCACAGGACCGATACACAAACCGATTTCAAGTTTTCAATGCAAAGGGCCGATTTCGAGTTTGACGCACAGGGCCGAGTTCCATTTCACATGCCAAAAACCGAGTTCGAAAACATGCATTGCCGAGTTCAATTTACGTGCAGCCCAGTTTACTTACAAGTAAATGCCGGTTTCATGTTTTCACCTAAAAGTTGAGGCCGATGTTCAATGCAGAATGCCTGAGTTCAATTACAAGTATGCCAAGTTCATTTTACATGCAAATGCCGGTTTCAACTCTTGTTTTAGATGCCGGTTTCAAATTATACAATGCAAGGCCAGTTTCATGCAAGGCCGGTTCATACCTTGGCCGGTTTCAATTTTTGTCCGGATTTCATGTAAAGCCCGGTTTAAGCAGAAACAAAAAGTAGGAGACAGAGAACACGAATACATATGTGAAATCAAAATACAACTTAACTAGTGATTAAGAACGGTAAGCATTTGAAATCGAAAAGGAAATACTTGCAGTTTTTCTTGAACTGGACATTCGAAACGGAAGAGTACTTAAAAATCTAGACTTTGAAAAGGGGGAGTACACGCAATATTCTTAAAAGCATGAACTTTTTTAAAAAATAGGGGTACACTTGCAAACGAGACTTAAAAAAGGGTAATCGTCCGAAGCACACTTGCAGTAAAATATGAACTTCAAAATAGAGCATGAACCTCGAAACAGAGTACACGTGCAGTATTCTTAAAAATAGAACTTAAAGAGCAGCGTTCGAAGTAACTTACCTGAGAGTTAATCGTCTAAATTTTTACCGTCTTGAAGCTTTTTCCTTTCACTCTCTTCCTTCTGCTTGCCTGTGCATCAACCAGTGCTGGGTTTATATAGAGGAGGGGTTTGGTGGAGTAGGTGGGGTAAGTCACTTACTCCCGTACTTCTTTTCAGGGGTAGGTGGAGTAACTAGGTTGGTTTACTTACTTCATTTAATCGCTGCCTAGTTGGATTCTAACTGAATAATAAAATTTACTTTTATCTTTAGTTATCATTAATTTAATTCAGGCCAACTGCTCCATTTTCATGCTAGCGGCCCACTCTTTGTTGGTCAGTCTTTTTGGGTCGGTTGTATTTTTTTATCAAACAGGCCGATTTTGGATTCTATGGAGGAGGCTGGTCCATTTTTCATTAGGGGAGGGCCGATCCTGATTCACAGAAGGGAAGCCGGATTGATTACAAGGCTGGGCTGGATTTTCATGGGAGGAGTTGGTTTGGATTTCCATGTATGCAGTCTGGTCCACATTAAATTGCTGGATCTCACAATTCTCCCCTACTTAAAAGAAATTTCGTTCTCAAAATTTGAGTAAAGTTACATACCTTAATCAAACAAGTGGGGATACTTGTTCCAAATTTCTTCTTCGCGCTCCCCGGTGGCTTCCTCAGGTGAGTGATTCCTCCACAGCACCTTTACCAAATAGATGGCCTTTGTCCGCAACTTTTGCTCTTTCCGATCGAGGATCTGTAGTGGCTCCTCGACATAGGATAGATCCTTGTTGACTTCTAGGGGTTCAAACTCAATCACATGAGTAGGGTCGTAAATATATCTTCGGAGCATGGATACATGGAACACATCATGCACCTTAGTTAAACTCGGCGGTAGTGCTAATTGGTACGCCACTTCTCCGATCCTTTCTAAAATTTCAAAAGGACCAATGAATCGTGGCTTTAGTTTTCCTTTTACTCCAAATCGTGACGTTCCCTTAGATGGCGAGACTTTCAGAAAGAGAAATCTCCTACTTCAAAGCTTAAGTCTTTCATTCTTTTGTCCGCATAACTCTTCTGTCTGCTCTGAGCAACTTTTAAGTTATCATGGATTATTCTAATTTTCTCCGCCGTTTCTTTTACTATTTCTGACCCAAGATTCTCTTATCTCCAATTTCCTCCCAGTGGATTGGTGATCTACACTTCCTTCCATACAAGGCTTCAAAAGGTGCCACGTCGATACTAACCTGATAGCTGTTATTATAGGCAAATTCTGCCAATGCCAGGTAAGTATCCTGATTTCCCTTCATTTTCAACACCGAAACCCTCAGCATATCCTCAAGAATTTGAATGGTCCGTTCCGACTGGCCATCAGTTTGGGGGTGATAAGCAGTACTGAACTTTAATTCAGTTCTCAGTTCCTTATGGAAACTCTTCCAAAACCTTGAGACAAAACGGGGGTCCCTATCTAACACAATAGAGGCAAGAATTCGGTAAAGTCTCACAATTTCGTCCACATAAAGCTGTGCCAGCTTGTCACGTGAGTAGGTCGTCCTGATTGCCAAGAAATGGGCGGACTTTGTCAGTCGGCCGACTATAACCCAGACGGCATCGTAATTCCTGGGGGTCCTTGGCAAACCTGACACAAAGTCCATAGCAATATCCTCCCATTTCCAACTTGGGATCGGCATTGGTTGCAACAATCCGGATGGTTTTCTCCTTTCAACCTTCAGTTGCTAGCATACAAGGCATTTCTCCACATAGGCCATAATGTCTCTCTGTATGTTCCTCTACCAGAACGTTTTCATTAAGTCTTGATATATTTTGTTTGCTCCAGGGTGGATGGTATACTTAGACCGATGGGCTTCCTTTAAAATTTTCTCTTTTAACTCCCTAACATCAGGTATGCACAGTTGATCTCTAAACCTCAATGCTCCGTCTGTTTGAACGTTGTATTCAGCTCGGGATTTCTTACTCAAGTCGCTTGCAATTTCGACAATGAATGGATCGTTGACTTGCATCTCCTTAACTTCACTAACGATCTCCGGTTGAATTTGAAGATAGGACAGGAGCATCCTATTTTCCTTAGCATATCGCCAGACATCCCAATGCTCTAGATATTCTAACATCTCCATTTGCTTAACTTGCAATTGAGCTACGAACCCAGACCGTCGACTTAAAGCGTCTGCCACCACATTAGCCTTCCTAGGCTTATGCTGTATTTCACGGTCATAGTCCTTTAGGAAATTGAGCCACCTCCTTCGCCTCATGTTAAGCTCCTTCTGGAAAAATAAATACTTCAAGCTTTTGTGATCGGAATATACTAGAAACTTTTCACCGTATAGGTAGTGTCTCCAAATTTTTAAGAAAAATATCACAGCCGCAAGCTCCAGATCATGGGTAGGGTAGTTCTTTTCGTGAACCTTTAGCTGCCTAGACCCATAAGCTACTATTTTACCATGCTGCATCAGCACGCACCCAAGCCTGCCTTAGAGGCATCACAGTACACCTTATATCCTCCTAAGCCTTCTGGAATCACTAATACCGGAGCGGTAGTTAGGTGATCCTTTAGCTTTTGAAAACTTTGATCACATTCCTCGGTCCACTCAAATTTGACTTCCTTCTTTAGTAATTTAGTCAGAGGCATAGCAATCTGGGAAAAGTTTTTCACAAATCGTCGATAGTAATCTGCCATGTCTAGGAAGCTTCTAACCTCAGTTACTGAAGTTGGCCTACTCCAGTTAGTAACAGCCTCAACTTTCTTAGGATCCACTAAAATACTGCCATCGGAGATTACATGACCCAGGAACATTACCTTTTCCAGCCAAAATTCACATTTTTCTAACTTAGCATATAGTTTCTCATCGCGAAGTACTTGAAGTACTATCCTTAAATGGGTCTCATGTTCCTCATAATTTTTAGAATAGATCAGAATATCATCAATAAAAATTACCACAAATTTGTCAAGGTACTGCCTGAACACCCTATTCATTAGATCCATGAAGGCAGCAGGGGCGTTTGTAAGCCCAAAGGGCATAACAAGGAACTCGTAATGGCCATTCCTTGTCCGGAAAGATGTCTTGGCCACATCCTCAGGTTTAATCCTCAATTGATGATATCCAGACCTCAAATTGATTTTTGAGAATACCCAAGATCCTTACAATTGATCAAACAGATCATCGATTCGTGGCAGAGGATACTTATTTTTATTGTGATTTTATTTAACTCACGATAATCAACACATAGTCGTAAGGATCTATCTTTCTTCCTCACGAATAAAACTGGTCCTCCCCAAGGAGACATACTTGGCCTAATGAAACCCTTATCCAACAGCTCCTACAGTTACAACCTTAACTCCTTCAACTCAGCTAGAGCCATTCTATAAGGGATTTTAGAAACTGGACTGGCATCAGAAACAATAGAAATCTCAAATTTAATTTTCCGATATGGAGGCAATCTAGGCAGCTCCTCAGGAAATACATCATCAAATTCGCAGACGATGTGGATGTCCTTTGTCGGCACCTTATGACTTCCAGTGGTGCATACATAAGCCAAGTAAGCCTTACATCCGCTTTTCACCAGATGTTTAGCATGCAAGGCCGAGATCATTACAGGCACCTCCTTTTTCTTGATGTCTTGGAAGAAGAAGGTTTCCATCTCAAGGATGTTAAAATAAACCTTCTTCGTAAAGCAATCAATGGTAGCATGGTTTTTAGACAGCCAATCCATCCCTAGAATCACATCAAAACCTTCCATGTTTAATAGTACCAAATCCACGATTAAATGCTTCCCGTCTACTTCCATCACGGATTTAGGGTACATAACATTAGTAACTATGGGAAATCCAGTAGGGTTACACACCGATAATTTATAATTTAATAAGCATGGAGCAGTGTCAATATGGCGTGCGAACCGTGGAGAAACAAAGGAATGAGTAGACCTTGAATCAAACAAGACGGATGCAGGAACGCTACAAATAGAAAGGGTACCTTCCACGACGTTAGGTGATGCTTCAGGCTCCTGAATAGCTACTGCGAAAGTTTTAGTTGGAACAATAGGCTTTCCTCCCTCCATACTTGGGTAGTCCTTAATCAGATGGCCTTTCTACTCGCATTTATAACAAGCACCCGTCATTCGGCGGCACTCCTGCCCCTGATGTATTTTTCCGTAGGACGTGCAGTGTGCAGCCGAGGTTTTAGAATCAGACTTCGACTAAGTTGACACCACGCTCTTCCCTTTTTCCACCATCTTTGTCCTCTTTGATGATCCAGAAGATCCTCCAACGGATTCGATGCTAACATTTGTCCAACTGGCTGCTCTTTTTGCGAAGAATTTTTTCGTCTCCACTTCTTTCTCAAAGATGATTGCCCGGTCGAGTATGTCGGCATATGTTTCAAGTTTCAAAGTGGACAGTTGCTTCCGAATGTTATCCTGTAGCCCTTGCTGAAATCTTCTTCGCCTTTCTTAGTTCGTCTTCTACATAGTAAGGTGAAAATTGGGATAGATCGGTAAATTTAGCGTCATACTCTGTTACTGACATACTCTCTTGTCTTAGCCTCATGAACTCCATCTCCTTTTGATCCCGGAGATTGGGTGGAAAATATTTCTCTAGAAATGCTTCCTTGAACATCTCCCAGGTGATCAGTTCATTGGGCATCCCTAGTGCCCTCCTCTTTATGGTCTACCAACTATCCGCCTCGCCCTCTAATTTATAGATGGCAAAGGTGATCTCCTGGTCCGTACACCCGATCACCGCGAATATTTTCTTCATCCTTTTAAGCCATATAGCGGCTTCTGCCAGGTCAGGCTTTCCCAAGAAGCCGGGGCGAGCTCCGCCGCGAACCAATCGTACGTGGTTGGAGTTAGAACGGTCAGAGTTGGTTCAGCCGCAGGGACTGGGGCCATGTGCGTATTCTCAACAGATTCCACCACGTTGGTCATCCTTTCCAGTAAGTCTATGTTAGCGGCCTCCTGGTCATAGGGAGTGTTTCGACCGTTTCTCCTTGTCCTTCCACTAGCCATCCTAAAAACCATAATTTCAGAACATTGGTTAATTTAATAAAATCGAACTGAGCCTTAGAGGTCAAGCATCTTAGGGATTCTAGTTGACTAAGTCACTCTACCTACGTCTTAGAAAGATTTAGTGCCAAGATTTAAGCCTACTATTCCGCTTTTTCGATCAATCAATTCCTAAGGCATCCCATCTCTCTGATACCAAATGTGACGGAACAGAATTTTTTTTTTTTTGCAATACAGGATCACAGATGGCATCTAGGACCCAAATACCTTTAACCATACAAAGTATAGCGGAAGTTATTCAAACACTTGCGGAAGCATTCGTATTCATTCCAAAATATTCATTTCCGAATACATAATCAAAAAGGTCTAACCATAAAGTTTATGAATCAAAATCAAATCATTACAATGATATCCTCCAAAATAAGCTTCCTGAGTCTTTAATGATCCTTCAGATAAGCTCTAATCACTCCAACTCGTCAGGCACAAGCTCTAAAGTTTCATCTGTAGGGAAAAAATAGAAAACAGTGAGCCAAAGCTCAACAGGCTACATGCAGATTTCCATAAACATTTGTACTGTCAGACGAATGCATAAATATTAATAAACAATAGCGGATCAGAAAACTAATGTAATCAATGCAGAAAAGAAATCAGAACAGAACCATATGCAATACTATAATCAATACTTAGCCGGATGAAGGTCGAACAGGATGTCGAAGCATAAAACAGAGTCGGTTTCGTTGTAAAAACCTTCTTTTATTCTTCTGCTTGCGAAGGGAGCATTAATCGAGGATAGATTGTGTTCAGTTTACACAATCCAAGGCCGATAACTGAACAGAAGTATCCCGTCTCGTGGGTTGGTGCGCCACCCGAAGGTAGGCCAGAAACTACGCTTTCCTCCTGACCGTAACGCCCCGAGGACAGGGCGGATCAAGATTAACTCTATGGACAGAGTTATCCTCGATTTCTACCATAAAGTTCTAAGGCATGCCGGAGGACCTTATGTCCCAAAGCTAAAGTCAGAACTTATTCATCTTATCATAAAGTCGGTTCAGAGTTTATCTTTGTTTGGATTTTATGAGAAGGGAGGCCGGACTTCATTTTCTTCATACAAAAGCCGATTGTGATTTCCTTTACACAAGAGAGGCCGGACTTGATTTTCGCTTAAGGAAAGTCGGAGTGCTTTTTCTCAAAAAGCCGGAGTGCTTTTTCTCAAGAAAACCGAAGTGCTTTTTCTCAAGAAAACCGAAGTGCTTTTTCTCAAGAAAACTGAAGTGCTTTTTCTTAAAGAGTCGGAGTGCCCAAAAAGCCGGAGTGCTTTTTCTCAAAGAGCCGGAGTGCTAAAAAAACAAGCCGGAGTGCTCAAAAAGCCAGGGTGCTTTTTCTCAAAAAGTCGGAGTGCTCGAAAGTCAGAGTGCTTTTTGTCAAAAAGCCGGAGTGCTCAAAAAAGCCGGAGTACTTTTTCTCAAAAAGTCGCAGTGCTCAAAAAAGCCGCAGTGCTTTTTCTCAAAAAACCGGAGTGCTCAAAAAGCCGGAGTGCTCAAAAAGGCCGGAGTTGTTGTGTTTTCATGCTTTAAGGGCCGGACCTGATTTTCTTCTTACACAAGCTGGACTTCATTTACAAGAGGCTGGAGTTGACTTTTACTTGCGAAAGGAGCGGACTGGATTTTTATATGCACAAGCCGGACTTGATTTTTAACATGAACAATGTATGAACATGGCTGGACTTGATTTTTAAGATTCAAAAGGGCCAGACTTCTGTTCAAAAGGGCTGGAGTTGATTTTACGTGCGAAAGGGGAGGACTGGATTTTAATATGCACAAGCCGGACTTGATTTTTAAAGGCCGAACTTGATTCTTCGAGACTCCGAACTCGATTTTCCTTGTTTAAGCAACTGGACTTGATTCTCCAAAGGTCGATTTCGATTTTTGAGTTCGATTTCAAAGCAAGGGCCGGTTCTGATTTCAATGCCAGGGCCGATTTCAATGGCGATACACAGCCGATTTCGGTTTTGATCGCAAGGCCTGATTTCGATTTTGATGAAAATGGTCGATTTTGCTTTCAAGGCAACGACACAAGCCGATTTTGATTTTTAACGCCAGGGCCCAGTTCGATTTCCACACACAAGCCGATTTCGAGTTTGATGCACAGGGCCGAGTTCCATTTCACATGCCAAAAACCGAGTTCAAAAAACATGCATTGCCGAGTTCAATTTACGTGCAGCCAAGTTTACTTACAAGTAAATGCCGGTTTCATGTTTTCACCTAAAAGCCGAGGCCGATGTTCAATGCAGAAAGCCTGAGTTCAATTACAAGTATGCCGAGTTCATTTTACATGCAAATGCTGGTTTCAACTCTTGTTTTAGATGCCGGTTTCAAATTATACAATGCAAGGCCAGTTTCATGCATGGCCGGTTCATACCTTGGCCGGTTTCAATTTTGGTCCGGATTTCATGTAAAGCCCGGTTTAAGCAGAAACAAAAAGTAGGTGTTGGGCCCCAATATGAAGGCCCATAAAAGCACGGCCCACTTGATCAGGCTCAGAAAAGATACCACAAGCAGAAGAGATCGAATGGCCCAAGTAAGAGGCCCAAGGACCGAGGGCCCAAGAGGTCTCGCACTGCCCAAGCGGTCAGGAAGAATCTCTCAGACTTTTCCCCAGAGGAACCCACAAGGGCTGCTCTCTCCCCATAAGTCCGCGAGCCTATGGAGGGATTCATGACCAGATGAGAACCGCCCGTCCCAGCCGGGAATGCCAGCTGGCCTATTTCGTCAGTTTCCAAGAAAGCCTGCTGCTACTGCCTATCGCCGTATCCGCAGAGCACGCCTAGTCAAATCAGGGCAGATATCCGATTCCTGTACACCTGACGCACCCAAAGGCTGCAGCGGCGCTGTACGCATGTCCCTTTCCACACGTCAGCTGCATTAAAGGAGGCTAGTGGATTAGCTCCTCAACGGTTGGATGGACGCCACGTGTCCACTCCCCAACGACCCGACTTCCACTATAAATATACAGCAATGCTTCCTTTCAAGGGGAGAGCCTTCCTCAAACACACAAGAGGCTTTTCCAGACTCACGACCTTGAGCCCTTAAAGCTTCCGTCGGACGCTCACTCCTCAAAGACGTGTAAAAAGGGCTCCCAGTGAGCATAGCTTCCTTAGGAGAAAAACACAAAACAGGAGACAATGAAGGGATTAACCCTCACAATTGTACTCTGTAAAATCTCAAACCCATATAGTGAAGCTTTCAAGTATGCTCAGAGTCTCGTGGTTTTTTTCTCCTCATTTACGAGGAGGTTTTCCACGTAAAATTCGGTCTCAACATTTCTCTAACGACCCATAGCATCCAACACTTGTGTTGCCTGGAAACAACGGATCGGATTGGACGCACCCCTCATCAAGGAGCTCCCGAGAGACCGGGTTGGGTTCTCACTAACCCCGCATCTCTCGGCCAAAGCAGGTCCCGTGAAACTAGAACGCAATATTGGCGCCGTCTGTGGGAAAGGAAGAAGAAAAAACTAAGCGGCTTCCCACCCCCCAACAACAAGCAACGCCCCAAGGATGTTCAGCAGACAAGGCAGCACGTCCACCCGAGGAGAAGACCGCCGCGACGAGTGTCTCCTGTCGGGCGACAGAACGAGCGGCGACCCCGGCACCAGATGCGAAAACTGGCGCAGAAGGTGGACAGCCTCACAAGGGCCGTCCACGGCCTCCAGCAGAAGGCTGGCGAACACTCTAGGAGCCCACGCTCCGAAAGCCCGCGCCCCGCGGCGCTCAGACGACAACAGTCGGCACGGGCTCCTGGCGAGTTGAGAGACTACCTCAACAAAAAGAAGTCCATGAATCCGACCCCATCAAGAAGTGGGCTCAAAAGGCTCTGGAAGACAGTCTTTGGACCCAAAGCCGGCGAAGCAACCCAGCCGGCAGCACTGGAAGACCCCCTGCCCCCGAGGACAGGGGAAGGAAGCAGAAGGGCAAGCGCCTACCAGAAGACCCAGCGACCGTCCGGGCGCGATACACCCGAACGGATGGTCCTTGGGGAAGAAAAACACTTAGGCCCATTGGCCTTCACTGACTCCTTCACCAACATCTTGAGGCAGATCAGGGACGAAAGGTTCCTAAGATGGCCCAAGGCGTTGAGAAACCCGTAGGGAGGTGACCAATGGGAATACTGCCATTACCATGGCAGCCGCGACCACGACACCGAGGACTGCAAGAAGCTCTAGGCGAAACTCGAGCGGCTGGCAACAGAAGGATATCTCGACCGCTTCCTGCGAAGACCCGGGCGCGGCCCCGGAGCAGCAGGAAGCAGCCGCTCGCGCCGCTCGAGGGGCAAGGCCATCATGGACGTGGACTAAAAAAAAAGGGAGAGGACAAGGTACAAAAAGCCTTGAGGCCATTCAATGTAAGAAAAATATGCATTAATAAAACGTGCATTTTTTACCCTTACAACGAAGTGTTTCCATACTCTCTCCCCGACCGCTTCCTGCGAAGACCCGGGTCCAGCCCCGGAGCAGCGGGAAGCAGCCAGCAACTCGCGGCACTCAACACTCAAAAACTCGGCTGTGACCGAGCAGTCCCAGAGGCCGAGCCCTTGAGGTCATTCAAAAACTTGGCTGTGACCAAGCGGTCCCAGAGGCCGGGCCCATGAGGTCATTCAAAAACTCGGCTGTGACCGAGCGGTCCCAGAGGCCGGGCCCTTGAGGTCATTCAAAAACTTGGCTGTGACCAAGCGGTCCCAGAGGCCGGGCCCATGAGGTCATTCAAAAACTCGGCTGTGACCGAGCGGTCCCAGAGGCCGGGCCCATGAGGTCATTCAAAAACTCGGCTGTGACCGAGCGGTCCCAGAGGCCGGGCCCATGAGGTCATTCAAAAACTTGGCTGTGACCGAGCGGTCCCAGAGGCCGGGCCCTTGAGGTCATTCAAAAACTCGGCTGTGACCGAGCGGTCCCAGAGGCCGGGCCCTTGAGGTCATTCAAAAACTCGGCTGTGACCGAGCGGTCCCAGAGGCCGGGCCCTTGAGGTCATTCAAAAACTTGGCGGTGACCAAGCGGTCCCAGAGGCCGGGCTCTTGAGGCCGTAACTCAGAAGTCCAACCGCGACTAAGCGACCCTAGAAACCAGACGACAAGAATACACCCAGGAGGCTAAGGGCTAGAAGTCCCTGAAAAGGCTGAACGCCTAAGTCCAAAAAGGGTAAAGGGTCGAACATCTGAACAGGTCGCCCGTCTTGAAACAAAAAGTTAGGCGCTGGGCAACGCGCCACAAAAATATATACGTACGAACAAGACACAAAAGGAACGTCCGAAGCTTTAAGGCGAAAAGGACCAAGTCTTATTCACAAAAAGAGATTTTCTGTACAAGTATGACAAAAACAAAAAATAAAGTAAAGAACAAGGAAGCAGCATGTCAAGGGAGCGCCGCTCGGCCTCTTCCCCTCTGAGCCTCATGAGCTCCCGAAGATCCCGTCTGCTCTGCCGGAACTGCCTCCTCAGGCGTAAGAGGTTCACTATCAGGCCCCGCCCGAGGAGGGCCAGGGAAAGGCCTACCATCGACACCGTACAGGTCCTCCATGCTCAAGGCACCAGCATTCCTGGGATCGAGGACGGCCACAGGAAACCGCGGACGGATCAATCGCGCCACTCGGCGACACATGCTAACACCGTCCCGGAACTTGCCGTCCAACACAGGAGCCATCTCAGCAATCTGCACGGACGTCCTCAACCTCTCCTCCAAGGAAAGGATCCGTTCCTGAAGGAGGCTTTGCCTAAGTCGCAGGTCCTTGTTGGTAGCCTCAAGAGAAGCAATCTTCTCCTTTGCCCCAGCTAGCTCCGCCTCTGCCCGCTGTGCAGCTTCACGAGCGGCATTCGAAGACCTCACTTCCAGGCGGGATTGAGCAATCACTCCCACTAACCCGTTGAGGCCGGCTATCAAACTCTGGAGCTGCCACGGGAAAGTTCGTCAAAGCATGAACAATGAAAGACAAGGAAAGGAAGGAAGCAAGGGGCTACCTCAGAGACGAGAGGGTCGTCCCCAGGGCCACACTCCACTCGGGACTCGGACTCCTGCGGGCCGCTCCTAAGCCCCGCGGGCGCAGGCACAAGCTCGTCAACACTCAAATCCACGACCTCCACCATCTCCCGGATCATTTCAGCCGACATCCCCCTCTCAGAATCCCTAGCGGCACTCCCGCCTCCTATGTCCTCGGGAGGATGATCAATCCTGCCCGAGACGTCACCAGGCAAAGTAACGGGAGCACCGGGAACAAGGTCATCACTGGGGGGCTGAATGTCCAAGGGCCGCGCACTCTGAGGAAGAATCTCCGCAGATGTGGTAGGGAGATCAGCAGTGGAAGTGAAGGCGAGACCACCAGATCCCGAGGGCCCAGGAAGAGAGGCCCCGGTCCTCATCCTCTTGATCAGAGGAACGTCGTCATCATCATCATCACAAGAGGTCTGGGACTCAGGAAGTTCTCTGTTCCGCACAACAGCTCTTGAGGGCTCGACCGAGGTATTAGCAGTGGCAGTGAAGGCGAGACCCTCAGGCCTCGAGTACTCAGAAAAAGAGCCAGCCTCCGACCTCGTGGGCAGAGGAGCAGCCACATCATCGTCGCTCATGTCCTCGATATCAAAATCCTCATCATCACTCGAGGAGCGCTCGGCAGTGGGCCCCCCAGTCCTCGGAGGAACTGGGCGGGGAGCCTCGTCCCGTGATTCCCACTTGGCCTCCCTGAACTTGTCAGCGGCCAGCCAGATATTGCGCTTGTTCAAATGGAAGGTCCACAGATTGGCCAGCACCAAGTCCGTGCGTGCCTTCACTTCCTTCCGCTCCTCCCTAGAGGGGTCAGAACAGTACTGGCTAGCCACATTCCCCCACGAAGTGGGAATGGCCCAGTGCTCGTGAACGCCAAGGAAGAAGAACTTGTCTTTCCACCCCCTCGTGGAATCCGAGTTGCCACCACACAGCGAAGAAAATTCCGGGCGATGAGTCATCACGATCCAGTCAGGGCTTTGCGTAAAGCGAAACAACACCTTGACCGTAAGAGGAGTCAAGAGCCTCTCATGACAGCGGAAGAAGACACACAGGGATACCAGATACCTCATCGCATTCGGCTGAAGCCTGACGAGAGGCACGCCAAGCTCCCTCATAATGTCGTAGAGGTCCATCGGAATGGAAAACCATAGCCTGCCTTTAAGGTGGGCCTCGTAAACGGTGATAAAGCCATCCGGAGGGTACAGCGCCCTGTCGTGCGGCTCCAGAATCACCATAGCCATAGACTCAGGAATCTGGTACCGACCCCGGATCTCCGTCAGCTTATCAAGCATCATCATGGAAGCGATGTTTCTAACTCCAGGCACCATGAAAGCCAAAGAAAGAAGGAGTAAACGAAGCTTGAACGAAGAAGGAAATAGAAAACAGGCGCGAAGATGAAAAGATCAAAGGCAACGGAGGGTTTAAATAAACCCTAGAGTACGGAAAACGTACTCATTACCCTCGCCACGCGTCAACAGATCATTCGCCTCAGAAGTCTGGCGATCTTTCTTTCCCGAGGCGCTTGATCGCACGTCACATTAGTAGGGTACGGCATTTAATGATCCAGCAGGAAAGTGAAACAACGGCCCAGGAGAGGTCCGAGGACAACCACCTATCAAAGTCAACGCGGAGCTCGCCGCCAGGGCACACGCTCTCGGACGACTGACGACCAACGACTTCATGCCAAACGACCGAGAACCACAGATACTTTGGCATGGGGGGCTATGTTGGGCCCCAATATGAAGGCCCATAAAAGCACGGCCCACTTGATCAGGCCCAGAAACGATACCACAAGCAGAAGAGATCGAATGGCCCAAGTAAGAGGCCCAAGGACCGAGGGCCCAAGAGGTCTCGCACTGCCCGAGCGGTCAGGAAGAATCTCTCAGACTTTCCCCCAGAGGAACCCACAAGAGCTGCTCTCTCCCCACAAGTCCGCGAGCCTATGGAGGGATTCATGACCAGACGAGAACCGCCCGTCCCAGCCGGGAATGCCAGTTGGCCTATTTCATCAGTTTCCAAGAAAGCCTGCTGCTACTGCCTATCGCCGTATCCGCAGAGCACGCCTAGTCAAATCAGGGCAGATATCCGATTCCTATACACCTGGCGTACCCAAAGGTTGTAGCGGCGCTGTACGTATGTCCCTTTCCACACGTCAGCTGCATTAAATGAGGCTAGTGGACCAGCTCCTCAACGGCTGGATGGACGCCACGTGTCCACTCCCCAACGACCTGACTTCCACTATAAATATACAGCAATGCCTCCTTTCAAGGGGAGAGCCTTCCTCAAACACACAGGAGGCTTTTCCAGACTCACGACCCTGAGCCCTTAAAGCTTCCGTCGGACGCTCACTCCTCAAAGACGTGTAAAAAGGGCTCCCAGTGAGCATAGCTTCCTTAGGAGAAAAACACAAAACAGGAGACAAGGAAGGGATTAACCCTCACAATTGTACTCTGTAAAATCTCAAACCCATATAGTGAAGCTTTCAAGTAGGCCCAGAGCCTCGTGGTTTTTTACTCCTCATTTACGAGGAGGTTTTTCACGTAAAATTCGGTCCCAACCTTTCTCTAACGACCCCTAGCATCCAACACTTGTGTTGCCTGGAAACAATGGATCGGACTAGATGCACCCCTCATCAAGGAGCTCCCGAGAGACCGGGTTGGAATCTCACTAACCCCGCATCTCTCAGCCATAGCAGGTCCCGTGGAACCAGAACGCAACAGTAGGAGACAGAGAACATGAATACATATGTGAAATCAAAATACAACTTAACTAGTGATTAAGAACGGTAAGCATTTGAAATCGGAAAGGAAATACTTGCAGTTTTTCTTGAACTGGACATTCGAAACGGAAGAGTACTTAAAAATCTAGACTTTGAAAAGGGGGAGTACACGCAATATTCTTAAAAGCATGAACTTTTTTTAAAAAAATAGGGGTACACTTGCAAACGAGACTTAAAAAAGGGTAATCGTCCGAAGCACACTTGCAGTAAAATATGAACTTCAAAATAGAGCATGAACCTCGAAACAGAGTACACTTGCAGTATTCTTAAAAATAGAACTTAAAGAGCAGCGTTCGAAGTAACTTACCTGAGAGTTAATCGTCTAAATTTTTACCGGCTTTTTCCTTTCACTCTCTTCCTTCTGCTTGCGTGTGCATCAACCAGTGTCGGGTTTATATAGAGGAGGGGTTTGCTGGAGTAGGTGGGGTAAGTCACTTACTCCCGTACTTCTTTTCAGGGGTAGGTAGAGTAATTAGGTTGGTTTACATACTTCATTTAGTCGCTGCCTAGTTGGATTCTAACTGAATAATAAAATTTACTTTTATCTTTAGTTATCATTAATTTAATTCAGGCCAACTGCTCCATTTTCATGCTAGCGGCCCACTCTTTGTTGGTCAGCCTTTTTCGGCCGGTTGTGTTTTTTTATCAAACGGGCCGATTTTGGATTCTATGGAGGAGGCTGGTCCATTTTTCATTAGGGGAGGGCCGATCCTGATTCACAGAAGGGAAGCCGGCCTGATTACAAGGCTGGGCTGGATTTTCATGGGAGGAGCTAGTTTGGATTTCCATGTATGCAGGCTGGTCCACATTAAATTGTTGGATCTCACAGGAGCCCTATCGACCGCAGCTTTGTTAACGGTCTGCTCAAGCAAAGCAGCCTCAATGGCCGCCTTAGGGTCAAGGACAGGTGGCTCAGGTGATTCACGGGGTTGTGCCACAACCTCCTCCGGAACATCAAAGAGCGCAATAGCAGGCTCCAAATGAACCACCTTAATGAGCTCTATCGAGCTGATCTCTTCCTCGTTGCCAGGTACAACCACTCATCTAAAGGAATTGACTGGCCATTCGCCGATAAAGGGCCCTGCCTCAACGTCAAATAAGGAGCCCAATGCGGACCTCTCACCTGAAGGAAGCTCAACCATGGGAACACAATACTCTGCTAAGGCAATGGCCGAAATCAGAGAATGCTCGGTAACTTTCTCAAGCAGCGGTGACTTTGCCTCCTAGGTAGCAACAGTGGCCACGGTGGGTGTCAACGGGGCAGGCTCAGCGGACTGACCCAACAGAGCCGGCGACATCAAAGCCCTCTAGCTCAAAGAATCACCGGCTCCTCTCAGCCTCTTCAAGGCCGCCGTGTCCTCATCAGAGGAAGACTCCAGTGACGGCGACGAGCCGCTTCGCTCGGGTGACTCTCTCGACGACTCTCTCAAGACCAAGGCTCCGGCCATCCTCTTCTGGGCGATTGTCGCCACCTTGCTACTTGCATGCTCCCACCCAACAGTTTCGAACATCTCGGGGGTCAAGTAATACCCCTGGGTGGCAAATGTCTCTATTACAGCCTATGTGTTACCAATCAGATCTTTTGTTGGGGTCACTCCCGAGTGGCTCTGTGTCCACGGACTCTATTGGAGAAGCTAGACGAGGACACATGAATGGTGTCATGTCCGAGTGGCAGACATGGACGAGGACTATAGTCATGCGGGCGTTGACTTGTTCTCTCATTAATGATCTGTGGCGGCAATTAATGCGGGCAGGCTAATGTCGCAATCTGATTGAAAGTTGGTGGCGGCTACAACTTCCAAGATTCTGCAGACCTGCCAGGCGTGCGCCTGGCAGGCGGCATGCCCTGCCACCCTACTGCTAGGGTGGCCAGCTAGCCTCCTTAGGCTGTTTATATATTTATATATATATGGGAGAGATCATTCAATGTAGTGTGTGGGAG
>JAODPA010099894.1:0-21502 GCA_025585075.1 Nepenthes mirabilis
GTATTTATATTTAGATATAAATATTTATTTAGGTCAATGAATGTGAGTTACTTTAGAATTAGATTCGTAGTATTATTTTATCGAACACGGCAAAGAGTTCGAGGCTTTTTGGCAATTTTGTGCTGCGCTATTTTTTATTTACTATTTATCAGAGGGTTTTGGTACGCACTTTTCATTTTCTTCTTTATTTGGCGGGGAAATCAACTTCAACCTTGCAGTTAGGGTTTCTCCTGATCCTTGATGGAGTGGTAGTGAGTGAGTGAGAGCGAGAGACAGCGAGACAGAATGGTAAATCCCAGAAGAAGAACAGCGAGTAACAGAGGGATGGAAGACAACACCATGGCAATCCTCGACGTTCTTGGTGCCAATGACTCTCCTCACCTCAACAACGACCGTAAATCTCTGTATTTGTGATTTTTTTTTAAAAAGGAAAAATCAACGAGGCTATTGCGTTTTACAATGCTTGATTAATCCCTTAGTATAATGTAGGGATTGCTTTTCTGGAAGCTGTTCGCTTTGCCTCGATTTTTCCCGAAGATGGAACTCCTCCCACTAAGTACCACCTCTCCCTCAACATGTCCATTCCGTGGGCCTTATTTATTCTTTTTGTAAACTTATGCTACAATCTCTTTACTAGCACCAATTACCGACTTGGATATTTCCATGTAATTATTGGTATTCCCGATAGTTTTCATATGTATAAATTATAAAACGATGGTGGTGCCCAACAATTCCACAAGGATACGCCAAACGGTCCCCATTTGGCTTCTGCGAATAGTAAAGGTGTATCTTTATGTCTGCACGTAATTGTTATTGTTTATTGTTATCGAGGAAGCAAACTAGCTACTCTGAGGAGTAGTGCAAACTACTATTTATTGTTAGTATGAGCTCAAATAGTTACGTCTATTGGTATGCAGTATCAGTTCTTGGAAATATACTAGGTTAATGTGCGAATCGTGGCTTAGTGTAGACTGTTCATTTCTCTTCGAAAACATATCTGAAAGTTTGTGCCAATTTGGTTTTTGAAATAGCAAAATGTGGGAGGCAATTTTTCAAATCTTAAAGGAAGGGAAGTCCTTGGAATTGATAATGTCTAGTTACCAGCTTCTTTGTGAACTGGAGAAGGTACTAATTGTTTCATTTCTTACCTCAAATATTTCAAATATTTATGTATCTCTAGTTCAGTAACCCGTGAGAACTTTTGGTGATTCTGCAGCACTTTCCTCGGGTTTATTTATGTAACATAGTCAAAAGCAATTCATCTCCTATCAATCCCACTGAGCTAGTTGTTATTGAAGAGGTATTGATTGTTAATTCTTTTTTCAACCCTTATTTTGTATTTAATTTCACTTTAATCCTTTGGATATTGAATCCAATTTCAGGACACGTTGTTTGGGAATATGATTCATTCCATGCGATATACTCCCTTATTCTCACTGTATTTCAGGCGTGGTCACCATTTGATCTCAGCTTGGATGCTGCCTCTAGCGCGGAGGTAGCTAATAGAAATTCTAATAGACCTCTTGACTCATCTGTGAGTTGGACTTTCCTATGCTACTCCCATATTATACACCTTTATACCACTATGACAAGGCAAAATGCTGAATTAAACAGTTCATCATAATCATGACAAGCAGTTTCTTTTTTTTTCTTGACTTGTATGTCATGCCAATTTCATGACCTTCTGTCATGAATAATTGGGAAAGAAAAATCCATTGCAGCATCTTATTTTTTAACATATTGTATATCATTGCGCTGACAGATAATTTGCTTTCTTTTGCATAGTGCAACTTATTCTTTGCACTTGATTTCTTATTGAAATACCGGCTTGTCAGACATACCAATTTTGAAATACACAGGGTTAATAGCCGATTCAATAATATATATCAATCGACAATGATGTAATACATAAATTAATGCATGCTCTTTGATTTGGAGAAATGTATTGGGTGTTGTTTTTGGTTGGAAGGTGCCTTTAAAATACAGATGAAATTTTATAAGAAGACTATTAAACTGACTACTCTTTATGGGTAAGAATGTTGGGCAATTAAAGAACATGTAAAATAAAGTAAGTCTTGTGAAAATGAGAAAACTAAGATGGATGTTTAAGGCCATTCTAAAAGTTAAGAGAATGAATGAGTATATTCATAGTCATTTGATTAATGTTGGAGGCAATAACGTGAGGGAAGGCCTAGAAAATTTTCCTAGTGAAGTGATAAAAAAGGATATTAAATTGCTTACATTATCTTAAATTAAGTGCAATGGCAATAGAGGATTTATGTAATCGTTTTCACCTAGTGGGATTTAAGGCTTTGTTGTTATTAATATATGACTAAATTCCCACATGAATCCCATTTTCTTGTAACTTGTGGCAAGGAAGTGCATTTTGAATTAGCGAATTAATGCTTAAGTCTTATCCGGCCATAGTTTTGTTGCTCTTAAAAATACTCCTCTGTTAGCTTATTATGGGTTCTAAATGTTATATTTTCTTGCAATTTCAGGGCTTTCATATTTTGTTAGAAGGTCTTACAAAAGTGGCTGGGGATGCAGAACTGCAGTTAAAGGTAGCCTGCTTAATCTTAAAGTGGCCAAGTTTTTAAATATGTTATTTAAACTTATTTGCATTACAATTTTGGCCTAGTAGGATCATATGATAAGTGCAAAATTTTCTTTTTATTTGATTTGGAAGGAGCATCAACTTGATGAAAGTTTTTGACTGTTGCAGCTTTTCCGGGACATGTTATTGTTTCAATTCCTTGTCATTGTCATTGAAAGGGACTTTTTACCTCGTAATAGTACATTTCTAGGTAATAATAGTGTGATTTAACCATGTTTTCATCTTAGCTGTTATTTCCCTTAATCTAACGAGTGCATTCTTCTATAACAGAGACCACTGAATGGACACTTTTAAGAGAATCTTTACTCAATGTGCTTCTGGTATCTCCTTTTTCTTTGATGCCCTGATTGTGATGACTTCTATCCCTTTTTTGTACCAGGTTGAGATGTTATTGACCAGTAATCAATCTACATCACGTAGCTCCTTTTTCTCTCTCAGGAAATTGTTTTTGTATCAGCTATTTGGGATGGTGGTTAATGATGTGGAATTTGTCACAGGGGTCAAGGAGGATAAACTACAAAGCTTTCATCAAGGATTGCTTGTCCATTTTGTCTAGATCATGTGCCATATATGCCGTATATAGTCATGAGACAAGAAATGCTGAAAGCAATTCAGTTAACATGCATGAAGATGGCAGTGTGGCTTTGGCGCTTGCTTTACCTGAAGTGCATTGCTGTACTCGTAGAGCTGCACAGAACTTATTGGTGTTGGTAATATTTGCAAGATTTTGGTTGAGAAAATTTACCTGCTTTTTTGTATATGACTTTGAGTTTTCCAGATGATGGAGCTTGACTCATCAAGGAAGAAAGCTGATATGCAAGGTCTTACTACAAGGGCTGATGGTGTGAGGTATCTTCTTTTCGTCATGTGATGAAATCCACATATGAGATTAAGCTGGTTATGTTACTATCACTTGCTATGAAATATGTTTCATATTTGTGAATGTGTTTTCCAAATTCAAACCTGGATTTTGTGCAGAACCCCGGCTTTGGAAATAGTTCTGGATGAATTCACTTACAACAAAGATATGCTTTGCCCATTTTTTCAGGTAGTATCTCACTTTAACTTATCTGGAAAACTGTTATGAGCTAGTTTCCTGAATGAGTGGTGATGGAACTCTTCAATAGTTCAATCTCATTAGCACCCAACTGCATTGCTGCTTTAGGTTATGATGAGACGGTTTTGAGCATTATGATACTTCAGATCCACCCGTTTGACATCACATTTTTTTCATTTTTTGAAGGCAATTTGAAAAGACTAGTATATTTTCCTGGTTTTTGTTTTGTGTGTATGGGGTGTGTGTTGGTGTTCAACCTTTTTCTAGAATAGTTTTGGTGAGCAGGAAAATGAAAGAATTTGGGAAATTTCTTGGGCTTTCTTACACTGGGCTGGAGGAAAAAGTCATGCAACTGCACAGTGATGTCGAGAGAGCCAGTTGTGCCTTGTTGGAACCTTATGCAAAGCACAGTCACTACTGCATTTCCTTAACTGATTTGTTGTTGCATATTTTTTGCAAAATTTTGAACGGTAGATTCAAATGGTTGCAGCTCCTTTACTGCCAACTGAAATGTTTTGATTACATTTGCAGGTCTTTGATGAACCTAAATTGAAGTTGGATATAATTCTTAAATATTTTGGGAAGTACATTGCAAAAGTAAGTTTGCTGAATTTTATATGGTGTTAAGGAAATGCTGTGTTTTTTATTTGCAATGTGGTCAGATATTATGAGCTACCGTACTATTCGAATATTGATGTAGAATATTCATTCCTTCCGATGATTGTAGACAAGTGCTAACACAATACAAGTTCTGCTAGAATATAAGGATGAAACATGGCAAAACCCAGGTCAACTGGCCTTATCTGTGGCAAATATTTGTCTAAATCTGAACAGATATATTCTGCTCTTTGAAAATTCCAGCATACCTTGGCATGTGCAGTCCCAGACATAGGTGCAAGGCAAGTTACCCGGGGACACTATCCACACTCTCCCAACAAGTGAATAAATAATAAGTGAAGAAAAACTAAAAAACTGGACCTGACGGGTACTTAATATGACTTGAATCATCCATTTGTTTTTTCTTGGCCCTTTTCAAACATATGTAATGGGGCCCTGTTTTACTTTGATAACATTAGGGGTTCTGTTTGTATCAGACATGGCGGTCGATCCATGTATCAGAGCAATGGATAATTTCTTCAGCCTTGGAACCTTGAGGCTTCAAACCCTTTGCTTTTTAAGCATCTTGTATTCCTCACTTGTATTCTTATGCTTGTTGTCGGTGCATATAGAAGTTTCTGTTGGTCACTATTTATTAGAACTTTTTTGCCCAACTCTTTTTAAATCATTTAAGCTTGAAAAGTATAGGTATTTTCAGCTGAGAAACTATGAGAATTTTTATCTTTCAAGGCCTGTGATATTGTTGATTGATTATAAGATTGACACAAAGGGCAATTCATTGTAATTCAGGCTTTAATCTTTGAATAAAGTCTATAAATTCATCAGAAACATCACTTCTACTGATCATAATGTAAACTGGGGACCTTGAGGCAATTTTTTGGTGGATTGTGCATATTAATATTGTACCTAGCAAATAAAAAGTGGATTGGTATCATCTACAGCTATGATCATAACATCACATCCATTATAACTGTAATGGAGTTACTGCCGCTGCAAGCACAAATGCAATCATAGTTAGAACCACGTTTCTGTTTCCTTGATTGAACAGGAGTTGAACTAGTAGAGCCAGGCGAACCTCAGTCAATAATATTTTGTGGTACTTGGTTGATTATGTAGCCTTGTTTTTATTACTTTGTTTCTCTATAAACCTCTTTTTCTTCTTTCATTCTAAGCAAGTGCACTTTTGGAATGTTGTAGTGTACTTTTACATTTTCTCAGGGTGGGTGAAGGTGAAATTTGTAGAACATCCTTTTCTCCTTTAGTGATAACATATTTTTTGCTATTATATAACATTTTGCAGCCTTCTGTTCGCACTCGAAGGTCAAATGGTATAAGTACAACAGATGATATAACAATTACTGGAGTTTTGAAGAGCATTTCAAATAGTATCAGTGCACGAAATATAACAAAAAGGATGAGTGCCGAAGTAGTACAATTACTAATAGCACATGCATTTCAGGTAATTTTATTTGCCTTCTTTGCACAAATTTGAGACTGCTATTCCCCATATCTAATTCTATATAACTATTTGTGGTTTCGAGGAGGCTGCTTGTCACGACCCCGGAACCAAA
The DNA here is from genome assembly GCA_025585075.1 of Nepenthes mirabilis. Classification (NCBI taxonomy): domain Eukaryota; kingdom Viridiplantae; phylum Streptophyta; class Magnoliopsida; order Caryophyllales; family Nepenthaceae; genus Nepenthes; species Nepenthes mirabilis. The sequence continues at coordinate 5,864 of JAODPA010099894.1, forward strand.
TCATTACCATAATTGATGTTATAAACATTAACTAAAACCCAGGTCGACATACTACATAAACTGATAGTTAATCTTGCAATGAATTTAAATAAAATATATAAATTGTCTTAGAATTCGGCCAAAACTATATTTTTTGGCCTTAAATCGTATATACCTGCTCAACTTCATCAATATGTGAAGAAAAATCATCTACAATCTATAGTCTAATAACATCATACAATCAACAATTCAAGGCTCACCGGCGATAAAAAGAAATATTCCAACATTATACATGCCAATACCACACATATTCCAAGTTGTTTCCGTATTCATACTAAAAAGTCAAAAATACAATAAAGAATATTTTTTAGCTATTCCTATAGAAAACTCATTCCAATCCAAAACTTACTAGTGATCTATGCCTGCAAATCTGAAAGGCGATAAAAATGATAAGAATGGACCTAAATCTCAACAAAACATATATATGTATGTGTGAATGTATATGGCAAAATATGACTAGGGCAAAATGTCAATGATCTTATGCAAAATACAGAATAATTAAAAACCAAGGACCAGTGATAAATCAAACCAACCGGGGTCAGACATAAAAAATTGAACTACAAATTTTTACCCCATAGTCCGAATTCTATGCCGCTGTTTGGAATTTGTGGGTAGACTAACTACATATTGTACCCTATAGATGGGGATGAGCGCCACTTTTCTAATTTATAGATGCTAGATTACGACCTTCACTTACAAATTAATATATTTAAATATATTATGTCAATTCTTTACAATGATTTTTATTTAGACGAAAGAAATTCTACACAAATGAGGAAATTTCCAAAATATGAAAATCAAATAATTGACTTAAACTTGGTTGTAGAGTTTTTCATCAAATTCTTCCATAAGAGGACATGCAATGCTAAATATTCAAAAATTTCAAGAATTTTTTTGCAATATGTATGAATTAAGGCACAAGCCTTCAAAATCTCATAATATATGAACAAATCTAACACAAATGAAAATTAAACTTAAGAGAAGCAACAAAATATCACATGCATGTATATTTAGAACAATAATTAAGAACTTCTAAAAATTTTAGCAACAATATGAAAAAGAAGTGCTTAGTTGCAATTGCCTTAAGTTAAATTTATTAAAATCTATCTCAAAATCACATTAAATTCTTTTCCTCTTCCTTTCTTTCTCTTTTTCTTCCCTCTTCTCTTCTTTTCCTCGCACCTCTCGGAAAACTCAAAAAATATTGGCTGAAAAACTGTCGGCGTCCTTAAAAGCAAATTGGCACAGATGTGTCATTCGTGTATGCATTAGGCTTGAAAGCTAAAATTGGCCAGATACATGTGCCGATTGGACGTGCATCAAGATCTGAACTGCTTGAACAAATTTACATGAGCATCCCTTATGCGCATATCAGGCATAGAAATATTGCCTCAAATGCGCTCATGTGTGGCAAGGGTGCCCTCTCAGGCTCTCTCTCAAGCCATCAAATACTTAGATTCTCACTCAAACCCACAATTATCCTTAACAATTTGCTTACTTTAATCAATTTATGACGTCTTGTGTAATGTTTTAGTAATCGGGTGTTACATTGCCTTTATGGATTTTCTTATTTGAAGTACATCTGCACCATCAAGTCCAAAGAGAGGAAGAAAGGAAAAGGAGAAGTACAGAAAAGAAAACAAGGGCTAAAAAGAGGTTGTCATACCACAGAGTGCTCTGTAGTTTCATTCTTGTGGCAGGATTTATAATGCCATGAGCAGGGATTCAGGAATTTGTTGATGTAGAATGTCATAGCATGTTACTTCTACTTGTCTTGTTCTCCTTTTTATATTTTCTAAATATTTCTTGCAGGCTTGTATATTGCTTCCACATCAGTCGCTTCTCGATGCCACTGCCGAGTCTAATGAAGATGTCAGAAGCAACCCTCTTCTGGAGATCTGCAACAATATAATATCTTCGTTCAGTAGTCTTAGAGAAGTGGACAAGTAAGGTTTCTTAGTTCAATCTGCTCCATGTGCCATTGTCTATTTCCCATATTTGTTATCTAATGCGGAGTACATGTTTGTACTGTTACTGTCTAGATTCCTTTGTTAGGTCTGCATGTTGAGTATTGGATGTAAACTGCAGTGAACTGATGCAATAACAGGCTCATCATTTCCTTTTTGTTAGTGTAATATTTACAGTGTAATACATTGAGTATCTCTAATTGAGGAAATTATAGGTTGTAATGTAATTAGGGAAATCATGCATATATTTAGGTGATAATTACGGGATCTCATGGAATGATATTATTGTGCAATTTGTATATGAGATAGAGTGGATCCTCACAATAAAATTCATTCAATTCTCAAACACAATTTTTGCATTGTATCAGAGCCATACCTGTTGATCATTGCTCATTCTTACTGTTAAAGCTTCTGGTTTTGGTTTGTTTTCGTCTTGGTGGTGTGACCTAAAATTTTGGGATTCTTCATTTCTGTTGTTATCTCTTCGGTGATTAGTCGAGAAAGAGGTGGGTGATTGTCATTCACAATCAAACCAACCTTTGATTTGGCCACTTCACAGCATTAGGCTGACCCCCACAGTCATCGCTGGTGAACTTGTGAAGCTTCGTTGCATTCTTTATTGTCAGTTAAAGCTATGTTCTTCACAGTGAACCCATTCATCACAGTAAGTACATTTCCTTGTGTTTGGTTGTCAAAATCAATAATCTTTTGGTGGTGTTTAGCGGTGGATGTTCATCATCGCATCTTGGTGATTTCCGGCAGTGTTAGTCAGCATTGTGTTGTTCATCATCATCTATTATTGTGCTCCTTTGCGATTTTTTCCCTCTGTGTTCATTGCTCTGCTCATTGCATAGTGAAGGCTGCATTCCTTCATTGTGGATTTGCCTCTTCCTCTGTGTTGTTCCTTTACACAGCAAAAACAGACGGTGTGAACAGCACTAAGGTGTGGTGTTTTTCCTCTTGATCTCTCGTGGCAACAGTAGGTATCTTGGCCTTCTCTCTAGTGGAGCCTCTTTTTAACCTAAGTTGGCTCATCTTTCTAATGTCTTCAAATAATTCTGGCTTTTTTGTGGTATGTTTCACTAGAAAAAATTACATTACCCGGGAATTTTAATTTGCATTATTTGTAATTGGGAAAGAACTGTGGGGTCACATAGATGGAAGCGACCCAATTCCTATGGATCCTACAAAGTTAGCCCAATGGAAAGTTAAAAGATTAGGATATATTAATCTTCTTATTGTCCTTAATTCAAGGCCTTGTAAGACAATACAAACAATGTGGGAATACTTTAAGAAGGTGTTTACAATCAAGACAACACAATATGTGGATTTCAGCTAGAGTATGAGATTGCTATCTATGTCAATGCAATCTCTCAATGCAAGACTACTTTTCTAGTTTTCAAAATATATGGGCAGAATTTCCAGACATAATGTAGAAGTCCCCCCTGAATCTTTATCCGTTGTTTAGGAAATTCATGAGCAAAGTAAGAGAGATCAATTCTTGATACAATTGCTTCCTAAATTTGAAATTACTTGCTCTAATTTGATGTTCCGGGATCCATCTCCATCAGTGAATATGTGTTTAGGAGAACTACTTAGAGAAGAACAGCGTCCTCTCACATAGACAACATTCCAGCATGATAAGATGCTCTCACATGGAGGTACAATTGCATATGCTGCTCTTGGAAAGGGGAAGGATAAGGATATGTGTAAAGTTCAGTGTTTCAGTTGTAAAAAAATATGGACATATGAAGGCTAAATTGCAGTTACTGTAAGAAACAAAGACATTATTAAAAAATGCCCTATCAGACCACAAAATCGTCAGACCAACACATATCAGGCTCTTGTCAATTCTCCTACTCCAACTATAAACATTCCTAATGTCATTGGACAATCTAGTCTTATTCTAGAAATGGTGCAATAGATGATTGTCTCTGCTTTTTCAGCCTCGGGGCTCCAAGGTATTGGTACTTAATCTCTTCAATCTTGGGTAGTTCATTCTGGTGTGGCAAAGCATATGACTAGTTCTCTCAATGCTCTGAGAAACATTCATAAAAAACTTGGTTCTTCTCATGTCCAAATTACTAATGAGAATCATTTACCTATCAAGGCCGTTGGTGATATTAATTCCCCTTTTAATGATGTTTTTAAATCCTTTAGACTTTCAACTAATCTTCTCACGGTTGACCGACTAATTGATAATAATTGTGATATTTACTTCTTTATTGATGATTGTCTTTTGCAGGATTAGGTGTCAAAAAAGATACTAGCAAAGGGGCTTAAAGTTGAACATTGTTTTCATTACATTTTTCCATTCCTTGCTCATTATCTTTGGTCGTATGATCATTAACAATAAATGTATCATTTGGCATGAACATTTACCTCACTTTAATCATATTGTTCTTTCTCATATGTTGAAATCTAGTTTGTTGGGAAATAAAGATAAATTTGATTATTCTGCTCTATCGTTTGATTGTTCTATATATAAACTCGGTAAGAGTAAAACTCTTTTTGTTTCTTTCTCATGGTAGTTGTGCAACAAAAAAGTTTTGATATTATACGTAGTGATGTTTGGGGCAATAATTAATTAAATACCATGCTCATTATAAACACTTTGTGATATTTGTCAATGATTAAAATTGATATTGTCACGAACCTGAACTAAGCAGGTTAATTCAATAATTAATTAAATTTTAAGTAACAGATAAGCAAATCTTAAACCGGGTATAACATATACAGACAGACCATAAAAATTGACATCTAGAATAATAATAATCAGATTGAAAAACCCATCGTAGAACTTTATCGAATAACCGTTCGGATAATATAATTATGACCTGCTCCAAATGGTCGTAAGGGAGAGATAATTCATGTATATATACAAATACGTGACCATCAAATATACCCATCTAACCCTCAAATACATATTCAAGGCCACATCGGGCCAAACTGAATATCCGAAATATAAGCCAATATACAGCTGTGACCGATCCAATAATATAATAGAACAGATATAATACTCACCAAAATATGAGATGTCGTGCTAGATTTCGTCTAACTTTTGCAAAGTGTCCAAGCTTTCTACTCTGAAAGGGTAAAATAGAAAATATGAGCTTAAAGTTCAGCAAATATCATTATATACATGTATAAAACAATGCATATAAATTAGAGGGAGGGTGACGTCACATAACAAATTGTATAAAACAAATCACAAGGTCGTATGGCTATCTCACATTATCGGATCCCGGCTACATTTTAGGCCTGTAGCTCTTGGCCTAACTACATTCATCTTATATCATTGGATCTTAGTTACATTTTAGGCCGACAACTTTTGACCATTTCATATCATCGGCTTTTGGCCCAACTACATTTTAGGCCTACTGCTCTCGGCTCAGCTGCATTTTAGGCTTGCAGTTCTCGATCATCTCATCATCATTATCGGATCACTTATTGACCCTTAGGGCCTCAGATTAACAGGGTCCCACACATTTATCTACCCATCAGGGCCTCGAACCACCACGGTCCCACACATATATCAATCCACCTCGGCCTAGTTGCATTTTAGGCCTGCAGTTCTCGATCATCTCATCATCATTATCGGATCACTTATTGACCCCTAGGTCCTCGAACCACCACAGTCCCACACGTATATCGACCCGCCGGGGCCTCGGACCACCACGGTCCCACGTACATATCGACCCACCAGGGTCTTGGGTCACTGCGGTCCCACACACATATATCGACCCATTGGGGTCTCGGACCACCACGATCTTACACACATATCGACCCAGTAGAGCCTCGAACCACCACGGTTCTACACACATATTGACCCACCGGAGCCTTGAACTACTATGGTCCCACAAAGTAGCGTCCTCAACCCTTAGCAACATGCATGTGTATTGATGCACGGCCTGGTTCATGCCCCTTTCCGTATAAATATACTAATACACGAACATATATAGTTTAGATATTTTTCGGACTTCCATTAAATAATAAAACCCTTCAAAATCACAAAATTTGAACAAAACTCCCAAATTGGCCAGTAAATTATAAATACATATACAGAATAAATAGATAGGGTGCATAAAAATAATATGTATGTTAGTAAAATCTCCAAACAACAGTCAAAACACATAAGATGCTAAAATAGACTAAAGATATGGCTTATAGATACTTGTCTTGACCTTATATCAAGCAATTCTAATAAAAGTATGCTCCGAAGCATCCAAACTTTACTTTCTCTCCTACCGCGCGCCCTCTTTGCTTCAGCCTTTCTCCCATGCGCCTCTCCTCTTCTTTCCTTCTCTCCCGACTGCACACTCTCTCTCTTCCTCTCTTCTTCTTCTCTCCCCTCATGGTTCTTCCCCTCCTCTCAGTTTCTTTTCCTTTCCCTCCTTGACTTTTCCCCTTCCCTGTGTCACTTCTCCTTCCTTGCCCCTATTTTCCCCCCTTCCCCGCATCAGTTTGCTTATTCCATTCAAAATCTGAGGCATTTTCTGCCTTTAAGAAATTTATAGCCTATGTTAAGAGCCAATTTTCTACTGGCATTAAGGAATTGTGGTTTGATTCAAGTGGAAAATATATGCCTTATAATTTTCATGCCTTTCTACAACAGAAAGGAATTATGTCCACACATTCCTACCCTTATACCCACAACAAAACGGAGTGGCCAAATGAAACAATAGACATTTGTTAGATATGGTTTGAACCTTATTACTTGAGTTGTATGTTTGTGCTATATTTTAGGTTGAGGCCTTGACCATTACAGTTTATCTAATTAATAGACTACCATCTCAAATCTTAGATTTTGATTCTCAACATTATCGGCTCTATTGTCACCATCTTATCTATTTTGACATTCATACCTTTGGATATGTTTATTTTGTTCATTTAACTCCTCATGAACGCCTTAAATTGTTTGCCCAATTAGTTAAATGTGTATTTATGGATTATGAACGCCTTAAATTGTTTGCCCAATTAGTTAAATTTGTATTTATGGATTATGATCTAGGCTCACATAAAATCATGATTTATTTTATAAATCATGTAAAGGCTTTATGTGTTATGATCTAGGCTCACTTAAAATTCATGTTTTTTAAAATGTGGTTTTCTTTGAGCATTAATATTTCTTCCCTACTCATATTGAGTTCTCTCCTTTGGTTCCTATTCTACCTAGCTTTGATGAACTAACCCATTTTCTTGAGCAATTCAAGCCCATCATTGGGTATACTTGACGTTATTCAACATTGCCCCTTCTTGAGGTTGATCCGCCACTGGAGCCCATTTAGTCAACTCTTCGACGATCTACAAGGGTATCTCATCCTTCTATTTGGTATGAAATTAATGGTACTTTATCTTTTAGTCCGATCCCATCATATTATTTCCGAGTTATCAAACAAAGGTGTTGGCAGAAGGCAATGTAGGAGGAACTCTGGACTCTTCAGGAAAATCATACGTGGGCCTCATTCCTTGTCCTTCAATTGTTACACTAATTGGGTGTAATTGGGTTTATTTGATTGAACTTTGCTCGGATGGGACCGTAGATCATTACAAGGCTTTGCTGTTTGTGTTTGGCAACTGACTGGAGTATGGTATAGACAATGAAGAAACATTTGTTCTTGTGGCTTAAATGACCATAGTATGCCCAATTATTGCCATTGCTACTTCGCAATGATGTATGCAAGCTTAGCTTAACTCTATATTGCTTAAAATAGGCTCCTTGAGCATGGCTTTAGAAGTTTCATTCAACATTGTGTTTTTTCTCCTTTCTACAGAGTCAATATGATTCATCATTGTTTGTCCGCAAGGCCTCTACTAGTATTGTTCCTCTTCTTGTCTACGTAGATGGCATTGTTATTACGGGAACCAATTCCACATTAACTATCCAATATCATCAGCACCTCTAGCAAGCTTTTCATATGAAGGATTTTGGTTCTTTCACATACTCGGGATTGGAGATGTGTACTACTTTTGGTGTGTTTTTAAATCAACAAAAATATGTGTAGGATTTGGTAGTATTTGTTGGTCTTCAAGGTTCTTCTTCCACAGTCGAGAGGAAGGTGATCTTCCTAATCCTACGCTATTTCAATGGTTAGTTGGGAGTTTGATTTATTTAACCATTACTAAGCATGATATTTCTTTTGTAGTACAACAAGCCAATTTATGTGAGGTCTAAGGAGTCTACATTTGGTAGTTGTTCGTCGTATCATTCGATACCTCAGAAGATCTCCTTGCCGTGAATTATTCTTTCCAGTTGGTTTCCCAATTTGTTTTATAGTGTATAGTGATGCAGATTGGGCATGATCTCCAAATTCTCATTGCTTGGTAACAGGTTGGTCCATGTTTCTTGGTGACTCCTTGATATCTTGGAAGAGTAAGAAGTAGAATTGAGTCTCCGAATCCTCTATAGAATTAGAGTGTCATGGCATGTCCGCCACATGCTCAGAGATAGTCTGGCTTCAAGGTCTCATTGTAGAGCTTGGATTTCCATAGTCTCACTCAACCCCTCTCCAGGCAGACAATACTAGTGCTATTCAAATTGCTATTAATACTCTTTATAATGAACAAACCAGGTATATTATATTCAGGAGGCCTTAAACACTTGTATGATATCTCTACCACATGTTTCATCTAATCTTCAGATAGCAGATGTTTTTACTAAAGCTATGAATGCCAACATTATCAATTTCTTGTTGGAAAATTGATGCTTCTCCATCATCCTACATTAATTTTAGGGGGGGTGTTAGTGTAATATTGTTAGTATAATATATTGAGTATCTCTAATTGAGGAAATTAGAGATTGTAATGTAATTAGGGCAATCATGCATGTATTTAGGCGATAATTAGGGATCTCATGGAACTTTACTATTGTATAATTTGTGTATAAAACATAGGGGATCCTCACAATGAAACTCATTCAGTTTTCACACACTATTTTGTCACTTTTAAATATGTTAATTTGGCCAGTCATTGAATGTTTTTTACTAGCTAAAAGTTGTTGATATTTATTTGGGCACATACACAGTGTCTAAACGGGAATTGTTTTTTGTGAAATTAAAATTTTATTACTTTCCAAGCATGGGTAGGATGTAATTCTTAAAACATAATCTAGGCATCCCAGATTTACAGTGAACTCGTATCATAAAAGCAAAGCCAACAAACTATAGAACAAACAGATGCCTCAATACATTTTCAGAAATATATCCAAGTATGAACTGTGGAATGTGATATTGCTTTTTATTTACACTTCCATGTAAATTATTGTTTCTCTCTCCACAAATAATGTACTGCAGCAGCTAGAAAAGCTTTCATCTTCATAGCCAGTTTGTATCTTCCCTTGTTTTTGTGAGTAGCCAGCTAATCTCATCGTTCCAGCTTACAAACTGATGTTGAAGTTTCAACTGTTGGCTTCATTCTGGATCATACATCAGCAAAGTAAGAATTGTGCAAGAATAAATGGCTGAGTTGCATCTTGCTATCCACCCAACTAAAAATCTGCTGGAATAGTCATTCCTTGAGCCGTAAGTCTCATCTCTTGTTTGCAGTTTCTGCTTTGTGCATGGCCACAATATAAACTTGTATCTTGGAACACTACCAGGAGACCATATGGTCCACATCTGTCTCCATTTTGCCTTTTGAGCTTCATCTCTGTACTCTGAATTGCAGAATTCCCTTCCTGGTGGCTTTGATAATAATGTCTTTCCTCAAGAGCTAGTAGTTTTCTTCATGCCCGAGACCAACATGTAGCCATTCAATCCATAAGCTTTGCTGCTCCTAAAGAGACAGCCAATATGTGTTTGGTGAAGTTAGCTTTTTCCATACTACCATATCGTAAGTTCTACACCTCCCTCTACAAAAGGCAGGAAGACCTCTGATTAGGCCACAATCTTTTTTCTTGTGGAGTTCATGTCCATTCCACAAGAAATCCTGCAGTATCCTTCAATTGCTTTCAACAACTGCTTATGTAGCAAGAATAATGAGCTCCAGTAGACTTGAATGCTTAAAAAACTGCCTTGATTACCTTGACCTCCCTGCAAAGATTTAACCCCAGCTGTAATTTTCTCCATCAACCAAAGGCCATACTGCTGTTCTAGTGTGCCAGAGAATAAGTGTACCTCCAGTTACTTGTAGGCAACACACCTTGTTGGAAACTCAGCCATTGAATCCACTTTTCTTTTTTGTGTCTGAGCACCTCCACAAAGCAGCTGGTCCTTGCTTCTCAATGCCTTGCAGTGATTGAGTAGGTCAGCATCTGCTACAGAAATTGGCATGTCGCGGATGCAAATATCAGATTCCACTAAACTCATAATTATCTGACGGCTTTGACATTTAACGAATCTCAAATGGGTTATGAATCTTGTGGTGATCGCAAAGACCGTGAATCAGGAAGATTTACCTTTCAGCGGGGAATTGGATGTGGCAGAATGCATATTTTATGATGTGACAGAACAAAGGGAGGATGCCAATGGTGAAATGACATATTAAGGAGAGATGGAACCTCTCACAGTTAAGGTTTGTTGTTTGTCCTCCAATCACAATTTTTTTCCTAAATTGTGTTTCATTTGCCTCATCTTCTGTTCTTATCCTGCCTTTTGCTTCTGAAATTTTATGCTGGAGATCATATGGGTCAAATTGACTTCACAGGCACATGTTTTGTTGCAAGCTCTACTTGTCAATATTCATCGATTATGGACACTGTGTTCTTCCAACAATGTTTGAATCAGCAAATCTAGTTATCCTTTCCTGAAGCTCTGCCATTAAAACTACATGGTTGTTATCCATTCCTCAGCTGAAAGGCTAGAAGTCACCTCCAAAATACTGTCCAATCCCAATTGCATCTGACTCAGCATTAATTCTACTTCTGCTGTACTTTGTTTAAATTATTTGATCTTGAAACTCTGCTCTTTTGTACAGTTGAAAGCTGAAATTCTATTTTTATCAGAAAGGTGCAATATATTCATTGCCGAGACTGCATTTCATGTTCTGTCAACTAAGTTTGAAAAATCACGTTCAGGAACATGGAGATCTTGCCTTTAGGACAGGAAGCCTTATTTACAGCTGCAACCATTCTTTCTGCGATGTCATAGGTATGAGCTTTCAATTGCTATTATCCTGTGGGTACCATGTTACTGGTAGTGCTAGAGGATTTTCTTCTCTCTCTCTCTCTCTCTCTCTCTCTCTCCTTTTTGGTTTCATTGTTGTCTTAGTGGTGTTTTGCTATTGATGAAGCGTCTCTGAGAGGCACCATAGATGTGTATATATGGAAGAAAATGCTTATCGTTCTTTGTAAATCTTCCATTCAGATGTTGAACCGAAGGAAAAGAAAAATAGTTGGCCCCTATAGCAGGCATGTACTAATAGGAGAAATTTGTTTCCGGCCATAAACAGGTCTTTGGGGACAGGAACGAGGGAGAGACAGGGAGAAGGGGATTTCCCTCTCTCTCTTTTTGTTTGGTTTTCATAAATAAAATTGAAAAATATTATTCTCACGATGAATTTACTATAGTTTTGCAAAAAAAATATGAAGTGATACGTATTAAGTGGTTCCTCTTTTTTTTTTTTTTTGGTAAAATTGTAATATTAGTTGGGATTGATTTTTTCATAAATATATAATTGTCATGGTGAATCTTAATCTTTCAATTATCTGTTCTCCCAAGTTTGGACTAATTTTGGATCTAAATGATTGTTGATGATTGAGTCTCCTGTGATCTACTTATATCACGTCACTGTCTGAGCCATTGATTGGAGTAAGAAAATAGGGAAACAGAAATGAACAGCTATTATCTTCTGTCTTTAAAGCATTACCGAACTCAGCTGTTTGGATTCTTAAACTCCTGAGTCCTGAGTGTACATTTATTAGTTTCTAAATTAACTGAAAATCGAGCTGACCTCAACTTTTGTCAAAACCGTGTGCACAAGGCAAATCAGAATGCTGCGATCATTATCTCTAATCAACAATGAATGTCAATTTCTTTTCCTTCATCGTGAAGTCATTGCTGTCAGTTTCTTTTGTCAAAACTGTGATGTGTGCCGTTGCATTGTCCCTTCCACTCATTCGTACATTTCCAGCCATTCCATTCAGTTCTGAGAGAGTGGCTTGTCTTCATCAATCCGAGTGCAGGGGATTGAAATGTGGAAATTGGGGGAATTTCTGCGCAGCATAAACTGATACGTCTCATCTTCTTGAAAGCTTTCTTTTTTTCCCCACTATTCTTGAGTTGTATGAAGGGCAATTCAATACTCATCAAGTGTCCCTCTAACATTATCCTTATTTGCATGTCGTTACTTCATCTGGGTCTTATTTTTTTGTTGTGATGGTGAGGTTTCATATGATTTTCTAATAAATTTGAAACATAATCCTGAATGCTTTTTTTAACATCGGGCGACGCTGGGTCAAAAACAACATTTTCTTCTAGCTGCTTAGACTCCACATCCACTAACATATGGTGGAGTCATCTTCTTTTGCGTCACCAATAAGATTAGTATTGCTTTTGAAACCCTTTGCTACAAAGGAGGGGGCGGTCTTTGCTTCCAGTTGCACCCTTGGCTCATGGTGGTTGTCGTGACCAGCGTGGTCTTGTTTTTGGCCTTTTTGTTTCTCATGTGTGGATGTTGCGACGGGCGTCTTGGTTGCCCTTTATTCTGCGGTGCTCAGGTTTTGTATTTTGGATTGTGTTTGATGAGAGTCACTACTTGTCGCTCCATCTCTTGTACAGCCTTTTTCGTTTTTTCTTTACTGACTAATAATCCAAAAGAAGAAAAAAAAGAAGACCGGTTTTGTCCGGTGGCAGGAATGATTTGCCCACAATGTTGTTAAGACACAACCTACTCTTTTGGGCTGCGAGAATATGAATGTGTAGTGTGCTAGGTTGGATATGCTCTCGAGCCGTATTGATTTAGGTACTGTTAGAATAAAGAATCGAATTATATAATATTGTGTATTAGGAATTCAAATTGTCCTAGTAATTGGGGGCTGTGAATTGGATCTTCGTACTGGTCGATCTGATGCGGATTTGATCTCTATAGCCTTGAACCTAAACTCTATGTAACACAACTGAAAACAAGAGGTCGGAGGACGGTGGGAATTGTTCACAACAAAAATCCTCTGATGCTCAAATCAAATGTCTTTCTAAGAGTATAGAAAGATGCATGGAAAACGCATATGCAGTGGATTGAGTGTGGATGCGTCCTGTTGATAGACGGCTTAGAGGTGCACCCGTTGAGGGTGTCATAAACTTGATCCCTATTGATGGGTTTTTTAGAAATATGGAAGTCAGACTTCCTGGAGAGAGAGAGTCTTCTTGAAAGAGGATAAGCATTCTGGGATGGAGGGCTGTCCTTCTTATGTATGACCTTCTGGACGGAGCACATGGCTCTGGGAAGGCTAGTTGGCAAAGCCTTATTTTTTATTCTCCTCTTCGGCCTCTCTTCTTGATTCTTACTTTTTGGTCATTTTTCTTGATTCTTGTTCTCTGGCCATTTTGGCCGTTTTCTCCCCTCTTGTTGTTTTCGGTCATTTTTCTCCCCCTCTTTTCGCGGGAGTAAATGAGGTTTTTATAGAAACGTGGAACGGTTGCATAATCATCTGTTGAACCACCCATTGAACCGTCGCTGTGGATAAAGACGAATGGGTAAATTGCGCATGGCATATGGGCTCGCTTTCTGGGCCAGAATAATTGAGCCGTTGGGCCATCTTTGGGCTGAATTTCATTGAGCCTTTCTTCATCTGCAGATCTTTTTCTTATGCCGGGTTTACTGAACCCATCACTAGCCCCCTATGCCAGGTAGTTTGAAATATTCAACCCCCGACATATTTCTAATGGGACGCTATTTGCGTGGCTTTGTCGGCTTACCATCTTTGGAAAATTCGATTTTTAAAATTTGACTTTTTTTGAGCCATTCGGTGATATAATCGAGTTTTAAAATTTGACTTCTAGGCTGCTCGATGATGTAATCAAGGTTTAAAATTCGACCTCTTCTGGGCCGCTCGGTGATGTAACTGAGTTTTAAAAGTCAACATCTTTTGTGCCGCTCAGAGATATGCAATGATATGAGCATACGTATGAGCAGGTAGTTATTCTATTAATTAAACATGATTTAAGCAAGCAATGTGATGTATGCAAAACTGATTTGGATTCGGCTTGGAATCATCGATGTTCGAAGTAGATGTTGTGTCATATTTGTGGAGCTGTGTGGACCATATTGATGTTGGCTTTCATCAGTACTTGATGACTGAATTGATATCCTGGTCGCCGTCAGGTCTTGTCACTAGTGGCCACTTGGGCTACGAGATTATCAATCTACAAGCTTGTTCTACGAATGCTGGATGGTCTCAATCACGTGGGAGTTGAAAGGCGAAGCCCCCAGCGTAATATCTTGGGACTGGCACAAAACAAAGCAGTTGAAACTGCTAGAAGATTGTCTTCAAAGGCCGTTGTGTTGGGTTTGGTCACTCATTGTAAGATATATTACATGTGCACACGGTGATGTGATCTTAAGAGAATTCTGGAGTAAAATTATTGGAGTGAAAATCCAGGAGTTGGAATTCCGAAGTGAACAAAATCAGGATTGAACAAAATCTGAAGTGGATAAAATTCCGGTTTGGAGTGAGATGAAACTTCCGGAGTGATTGAAATCCGGAATGAATGAAACCTCAGGAGTGAAAACACTTCCGGAGTGAACTGAGAATCCAAACTTAGTCTTCCGAAATGAGATGATCTCTGAAGTGACAAAACCTCCGGGGTGAGTTGAGGCTTCATACTGATGAGAATTTCGGAATGAACAAACTTCTAAAGTAGTCATATTTCAGAGTTTCAAGACTTCCGGAGTGCTCAAATTTTCGAAATGACTATCTTCCGGAGTGAACATGGAGCAATGTAGTGAATATGCGGCCGAAGAGAATCTGATGCGCTGTAGTATGAGATGGAGCGTCGGAGTGGTTGTTAGAGAAACTTTTGGAATAGAGTTGGAACTAGGCATTTGCGAGAGGGAAATACCGGAGCACTTTAACCGGAGAGGGAAAGTTTTGGAGAGCAAAATCCCGAAGAGCTTTTGAGCTGCTTAGCATCAGGGAGGTTTTTGTGCTATTTTCGGATAAATTTTTGGAGAGCTTTTGAGGGATAAATATGGAGTGCTTTGTGTATGGAATGCTTGTTGTCGGAAAGCTTTTGCGGGCAATTGTGAATGGGAAATCTGGAGTGCTTTTAACTGGGCAGCTGCAAGAGGAAAAATCTAGAGTGCTTTTAACCGGGCAGCTGTGAGAGATAAATCTTGGAGAGGTTTTCGGCCTGGCGACTATGAGTGGAAATTCGGAAATGCTTTCGCAAGAACTGGCTTGACTTGGTCAAACAGGCAACCAATTTCGTCAAACTGGTTGTTTGTGAGAGAATTACGGAGTGTAACTTGGACCTGCTGCTTGTGAGAGGAAGTGCCGGTTTGTAGTTTTGACCGGGCAATTATGAAAGGGATATGCCGATTGGCCAGATGTGAGCAAAATACCGGAGTGTTACTGTGCAAAGCAGAGAGGAAATGCCAGAGTGGTTGTCGGAGAAGATGATGCTGAGCGCTAGTGGAGTGTGGTTCCGGCCTTGGCGGCGTTGTTGGTCATATTGATAAGGATGAAAAAAAATATATC